>OZ038500.1:6290368-6340368 GCA_964036315.1 Acanthosepion esculentum | reverse complement strand
TTTGAAGAGAAATAAATTACCTCCATTTTGATACAAGTTTCATTATTCTACCTGGTCTCAAAATTGCTTTATAGGACCTTACTTATCAGTCGCACTTCCTATTTTGATTGATGACGAAATTAGAACTTCAATCGCTGGTTGGACTCCAGAATCAACCTTTTCTGGTGTCGTCCATATTAGACGAGATGCAAGTTTATATTTCGCTGTAAGCTATTTCTGTTGCTTGCTAAGCTGTCAAATGTAAAAAAAAAAATTAAAAAGAATATAAATAAATAAAAAAATAAAATAAAAAGGGGACAGTTCAAAAGGTTATATTCTGACTCCTGTGGGCATTGTGTCCCGTACAGTCTTTCCTCCTGAGGGAAATTTACATTGTTTAAATTATGCTTCCTCTGCAATCAGAGCCAGACTGTGTTTTTCGAATTATTAACGAGAATTTGATTTCGAATGTAGAAAGACACAGAACAATTTTATTGAACACTTCACATGACTGTTGCTGCAACTTAAGGCCTCAACCCCGCCGGGTTTCTCTACCAAATAGGACCTTTTGCTTTCTCTCTTATCAGCTCTTGTTTTATGGTAACTAAACATTCTTCGATGACGGAGAGAATGCATTTGTCAGTCTTGTTTAGATTGTATTCCTATCATATCATTATTATTATTATTATTATTATTATTATTATTATTATTATTTTCATCATTATTATTATTATCATTGTTATTATTAGTATTAATAATATCATTATTACCATTAATATTATTATTATTATTATCATCATTATTATTGTCATTGTTATTATTAGTATTATTATCATCATTATTATTATTATCATTAATATTATTATTATTATCATCATCATCATTATTATCATTGTTATTATTAGTATTATTATCATTATTATTATTATTAATATTACTATTATCATTATTATTATTATCATTATTATTATCATCATTATTATCATCATTATTATTATCATCATCATTATTATTATAATTTCTATTATTATTATTATCATTATTATTATTATTATAATTTCTATTATTATTATTATTATTATCATTATTATTATTATTATTATTATTATTATTATTATTATTATTATTATTATTATTTCCTTTGATTTCTGACGTTTACACATTTTTCCGGATCCCGCCCATGGACCTAAGGTTAGAAATCGTATCATGTCACTTTCCACTGACAAAAAACAAAAACAAAAAAAAATTACATAGATAAAGCCCTTCATAAAGTGTGGGCTGTAATTGCATTAAAATTTGTTTGTATCTTTTTAAGTTATGGACTTCCAGGAATCCCCTCAATGAGTCTATTGGAATCTTTTCCAACCAATCCGAGGGCTCCAACTACAACAGGGATTATTGATGTTCCCATGTGCCACATTTTTGGATCATTATTATTATTATTATTATTATTATTATTATTATTATTATTATTATTATATACCGTATGCCTTCAGGACATAGGCGATCATGGCTCTCCAAAATTCACTGTAGCAACTCTGTTCTATCACTTTAAGGATGAAAGCAGAACTAATGCCAACCTCCTCTTTAAATATCATGCGACAGGTTATAATAAGTCACATGGTACCGGCATCAAATATTAATACCTGGTCTGAGCAATTCTTGAGAAAAGGTCTCTATACTGGTAGCAAACCGCCTGCATACGGACTGAAAATGAATTCAGTAGATATACGAGAATATTGGGTCGGTGCATAATTATCAGGCGTTTCGTGGGCGAGTATTTGTTAATAAAAATTGGTGTTTTGTTTACTTCTCTTTAATAAAACATATTATTTTATTTTCAGGTTATAAAGATGCGTGTCGACAATCACACTCATAAAAAATGTTATTGCTGAATTGTTTTGTTTCTTTTTTATCATAAATAATGTTTAGAAATATTTGTTTGATAATTATGCACCAACTCAATAAATAAGGGGTCATAGGCAAGGATGGGTCTTCTCGCCGGATTTATTCAAACTAAAGAGCGGGGCAATTCCGACAGAACTAGAAGTCCTACCAGGATTCATTACTAGCAGCTACAGCCTTAGCATAAGATATGCAAATGACAAGGAGTTAATAGCAAAGAAACTCCAAAAACCTATGTAAAAGGTAGTGAAGGAAAGTCAGTAGAATGGATTAAACATCAATTGCAAGAAGATAGAATGCATGGCTGATAGCAAAAGGGACACCCCGACATGCAAATTACAAATTGGGGATACAAAAATTAAACAAGTACAACAATTTAAATATGTAGGAAATGTTTAAACAGAAAATGCGATATCGAAATCCTAAGGCGTATTGGGATAAAGAAAGATGTCATCTACAAGTGAAGCAATGTATTAAGAAGAAAAGGAAGGTTTTGGTAGAAACAAAGAAAAGACTGCTGAACTATTATATGATATCAGTCCTGCTATATGAAAGTGAATGCTGGACAATGTTGAGGCAACTGATATATGGTTCTACAGAAGGATGCTGAGAATCCTATGGTTCAAAAATGTGAGCAACGACAATGTTTTAGTCGCAAACCCCCAGCAGATGGACTGAAAATGAATTCAGTAAATATGAAAAAAAATAGTAAGTGATGTAAGACAAAGATGTATCTTAACACCGGACTTATTCAAACTATACAGGAAGTAAATTCTGACAGAATTGACTCCCAGGATTCATTATTGGTGGACACAATCTTAACTTCATAAGATATGCAGATGAGACAGTGTTGATAGCAGAAAAAGAAAGAAAACTACAAGAATGTACAAGAAGGTAGTAAAGAAAAGAAAAAAGTAAACATCAATTGCAAGATGATAAAATACATTGTTGCAAGCAAAAAGGGCACCCCAGCATGCAAATTACACATTGGGGATACCAAAACCAAACAAGTACAACAATTTAACTCACTGGCAAATATTTTAAGAGAGAACGGAATGTGTGACACTGAAATCAGAAGGCGTATTGGCATAGCGAAAGTTGCCTTTCAAAAGCTAAGCAAATTATTATGAAACGGGAAAATTTCGTTAGAAAGAAATAAACAGTACTGTAATGTTAAGTAATATCACACCTCCTTTCTGGCATCGACAAACTCCTCACAGAGGAAGCGGCTTGAATGTGGTTCTACAGAAGGATATTGAGAATACCTTGGACTGAACATGTGAGAAACAACTAAGTTTTAAAGAAAATGAAAATAATTACACTTAACATAAGGAAGAGATAGTTGAAATTTGTCGGGCACATAGTGAGGAAAGAGGGCTTGGAAAACTTGATACTCTTAAATAACAGACTGAAGTCAAGAGGGACAGAGAAAAATAAAGAAATAACCTTATCTAGCGAGTTTGGGTATATGGATAGCGGAAATAGGTTTAGGAGCGTTAAAAAATGGAGAATTTGTCGAGGGCAAAGAAGAAGAAGAAATTGAGGACAATTCTGGAAATAAGGATCGACAACGTCCTGGAGGGAAACGGCACACAGAAGAAGATGGTGACAGGAAAGTGAGAAGCGGTAAAAGAGACTATTAGAAGAGAACTTACGGTCACGTTTCAACAGTAAAACGAACAGACCTAATTGCCAATCTAGTCTTTTCTTTTTATGTTCCATGTCCCTTCAAGACGTAGGCGATCATGGCTCTCCACTTCCTCCTATCTCTTGTAGCTCTCAATAAGTTTTGTCCCTTTGCTACTTCCCCCAGGTCATGTTCTGTCATCCACTTGCTTAAGCCCGGTAGGTGTGTCATACGTTGCTTTCGCTTGTCTCTCTTTCTCTCTGTTCCACCTGTGAGTATCAGATTCTCCACCCCTCCTTTCTTTAAAGCAGTATATCGAATACGGAGCCTGGACATTTTTCTCTACTAGTTTGGTGCTTCTGATGCCATTCTCCTCCTTCTTCTTCTTTTATGTGCCGTGTCCCTTCAGTCCGTAGGCGATCATGGCTCTCCACTTCCCCCTATCTCTTGTAGCTCTCAATAAGTTTTGTCCCTTTGCTACATCCCCCAGGCCATGTTCTGTCATCCACTTGCTTAAGCTGCTAGATATGTCATGCGTTACTTTCCCTTTTCTCTCGTTCCCTCTATTCGACCTGTGAGTATCAGATTCTCCAAGCCCTCCTTTCTCATCACGTGTCGCAGAAATTTCAGCTGCCTCTTCATTATGTTAAGTATAAGCTTCCTCCTTCTTTGCATCTTCTCCAAAACCTCATCGTTGCTCACACGCTCGGTCCATGATATCCTTAGCGTTCTTCTGTAGAGCCATACGTCCGTTGCCTCGAGGTTGTTTTGTTTTGTTTTACGGTATATCACCCTCAATGGGTTATTTAATACCGACAACATTTTCATTGTTGGTAAAAAAAAATTTTCCCAAAAGTCTATTTCTGGTAATTTTTTTTTCCTTCAGAAATCTATTATATATAATAATATTCCTTCGCTGGTAATATTTTTTGTCTGAAAAAGTATTGCTGGTAATATTTATTTTTCAAAAATGTATTGATGGTAATAATTTTTTACAAAGTATTTATAGTATTAAAACCGGTTTTTACACTTTCATAGTGTTTTGACCCCAGTTTGGAGGTTAACTATTTGTTTGCCCATAGCTGGGATCCTGACAGGTGCTACCACCCCGGATCAAGGTGGACCTGAGAACACCTGCAATTAAGAGGTGGTTTCACATTCCTCAAAACCTCCAGATCAGAGGCCTTGCTGTTGGACGTGGTTTATCGTCTTACCCAGGATGCGGATGTAGTTTATCGTCATACCCAGGAGGGCCGTTGCTTCGAGTCTCTTTTTCATCATTGAGGAGACCGTCCAACATTCGCCGCCGTAAAGGAGGACGGATGCCATGTAACAGCTCAGTATTCTTTGTTACCAAAGAAATCCACCTGTCTCGTAATATTCTTAAGCTTTTGGAATGCGTCTTTCGCAATCCTAATACATCTACTGATCTCAGTGCCGCACTTTCCGTCCTCTGGTTAAACATTTCCCATATATTTAAATTTCCTCACCTGCTTGATTTTAGTGACCCCTACCTGCAAATTACTTTTCGGGCTCATCCTTTTACTGATTCTGTCTTCTTGTAGTTAATGATTATTCCCTATTTCTCGTTCTCTTTCTCTACACTCTGACGTATTGTAATTTCTTTTCCGTGTCTGTTATCAGTACTGTTTTGATCTGCATATCTTATGTTGTTAAGATTGTGGCCGCCAATGTTAAATCCCGGTAGGGTTTCCAATTCGCTCAGAATTACAACAGAGGAGGAGAGCTCATTAGAGACACAAAAACATTTATCCAAAAAATATTAATGCAGTGAATCGTTTACGTATCTGTTGTAGCCAGTCGTAGGAAATTAGCTTTTTAGCCGAATGCGCCATGTAACTCTACGTTTTGTAATGTTAGCTTCATAACAAAATTATTGATTGTACAGTGACGGGTTCTTGCCTCACGTCCTCAAGCTACAGAGAATTGGATTTTCATTGGGTAAGCCATTAATGTCTTAGTACTACAATGACTTAGTTCGATAAATATTTATTGTGAGGCAATTGATAGTTATTTGATAACTCCAGTGATAGGGAATTAGTTTATCAGTGACTATGCCATGAATGTGTCCTTTGTAACAGTCGAGGCTTCTTTCCACAAATAGTTATTGTAGAGTGACCTGTACGTATGTAGTGTGACGTGGTATTAAATATTTGCCAATATTTGCGCCATATATATATCCATGTTGCTGTCAAAAGTTTGTTCCCCAAATATTTATTTCAGTGAGACGACTACGTATCGAGTATCAGAGGCCATGGGGATTTTTTTTCGCCACTCAAGGTAAATGGGGTGGTTTTGATGGATGCAAGAATTGTTATGTCATTATGTAGCATAGTTAACAGTTGACCTGTCGTCCTATCGAGATTCTGTAGATAAAAACAGTGATTCTTGATAGGAAGCCTCTGAATATAACTTCCTCCTTACAAATGGAATACGATAGGAAGGAGAATGAGTCGACTCTTTATATGCGGTATGGCGGGTCTCTTTTCTTTTTAATCATTTCACATCAAGGAAGGCAATAAAGCCACTAAGACGGAAGTTTTTTTTAGAGAATATAAGAAAATATATTATTAAGGAGAGAAGACAAGAATTAAGTAGATAGAAGATAAAAGTTGAAAACAAAGCAAGAAGCTAGAAGAGGATTCCACAAACAGAAAGTGAGAGAGAAGTAATTATTAGCATAGAACTTACGGTTACATCTAGACATTTCAAATGTAAAATTATACTCATTTGTTCAGTTCATATTGAGGAACAAATCTATCTATCTATCTCAGTCTCTTCATTATCTATCTATCTATCTATCTATCTATCTATCTATCTATCTATCTATCTATCTATCTCAGTCTCTTCATTATCTATCTATCTATCTATCTATCTATCTCAGTCTCTTCATTATCTATCTATCTATATATCTATCTATATACATATATATATATACATATATATATATATATATATATATATATATATATATATATATATATATATATATATATTTGTACGTTTATATATATACATAAACATATAATGAGGAATTTTCGTTATTATTTATATATTTATATTAGGAATATGTGTGTGTGTGTGTCTGTGTGTGATAAAAATAGTCAGATCTAAATTAGAGCAAGAAACAGTTGTATTGAAAAAGTGCTCAAAAGACGTTTACAAAATTTAAAAATTTAGCATGCAGATCTTTTAAATTTAAAAAAAAATTAGGAGACCACCCTAATATATATAAGGAACAAATTATGTGAGTAAATGCTCATTAGATCTGACGTGCTATAACACTTAGCTATAGAGGAGGATCTGATTAGCAAAGTCCTAATTAATGTTTTTAAACACACAATCTCCGACGATTTTTCTCGGTCGATCATATCTGCTCACGAAACGCATCTTAATGACGGTTCACTGTGGGGCGCAGGTTCGATTCTTATTGGAGAACGCATATTTCCTACGAAATTTCTCGAAAATTCAGGCCGGTAAATGGAATTAATAAAATTTAATTAAAAAGCAGATTCATTAAATACTATAGGCATATTTTGTCTGTTTTTATAATAACGCTTTCCAGTTTTAAAAATATTTGAGTAAACATCTGTTTTTTTTAAAAAGTGAGTGCATTCCTGAATCTTAAAGTATAAACCCATTTCTGACAGGGTTTGAAACTTTGTCTCCTTTGTTGGGAAAGCCATGGTTTAACCAGGCGTATTTTAAAACCACTCAGTCGCTGATCACTTCAAAAGTTCAATTCAGGCTCGTTTTCAAAAATCAGCATCACAACGACTACAGATACAATAAGCTTGTCTTTGTAAGTCCCCCCTGAGGATAACCTTGGAGGAGATTGAGACTACTTGGCTAAGAAAAATCTATGACGCCTTCCTTGTTGAATTTCAGCTTAACATCAAGAAGCTGATTAGTGAACTGGAAAGAATTATTATAAAAACAGACAAAATATGCCTACAGTATTTAATGCAGCGTCTGAAGGAATATATGTTTCCTAAATCTATCTATCTATCTATCTATCTATCTATCTATCTATCTCTCTCTCTCTCTCTCTCTCTCTCTCTCTCTATATATATATATATATATATATATATATATATATATTTGTCATCCACAGACAGACTGTTTCGCTGTTTCACAGCTCATCAGTGTGGCTAGACGTCCTGTTGCCTCTAGCTAGGATCGAAATCCGACTGAATTGGCGTCCGTCAGAACTTCTACCACTAAGCCGTCGGCTCACGGCAGGGATGAAGGTGAATTTTAGCGTGTTTATTTTTAGATTTAGATAAACACACAGTGACTGACAGTGACTCAATTCTGCCGAAGAGTCATGCTATATTAGCTTAAATAGTCACTGTTTACAAACTCACACCTCAAACCAAAGAGCTCAACCGAAATTAATTTTTCAGGAGCCAATATATACTCGACTCTCCCGTCGAATTCGACGTATGAGGGTCAGGCAGATCAGTTCCTAGGAAACCGACAGCCCGACAACAGCACATGAGTTTTGATTATAGTGATGAAGGTTTCGTGCAGGACCATCCACACTTTTTGAAGGGCCGAATACAGAGACCTGGTGAACTATGTGCCCAAACGACACTCTATAGGTTTTGAATTCAGAGTTGTCCTTCTCCAAGGCTATAGAACCCAGTCTGTTCTGCTATTTACCCATAGCTGAAGGGAGAAGAAGAGGATTCATACCTTTCCCAGGGGTATGAGCACGTAAGTGAATGTAATGGATTCGACTGGAATTCGAACTCGGCTCTCCGATTCCTCAATCCAAGCCGTTATCCATTATTCCACTCTCTGTCTGTATGTCTGTCTGTGTGTGTGTGTGTGTGTGTGTGTGTGTGTGTGTGTGTGTTAATATATATATACATACACACAGACACACATATAAATAGCTGGCCGCTTCTATTCGATCATACCCATCTATTAGGGCGGCTATCCAATACCTATTGACGATGCTCGCTCAGGGACATTTGTGTTTGTTCAACACCCACAGACCCAACCTGTGGTTTATACATGCAACTATGCTGAGCAGACCTTAATTACAGTTTCTGTGAGTGAGCATGTTATCTAGCGTGATCGAAAATCTGAACAAGGCCCACAAACCCTCTGTCACAATGACTTGTCACTTCGTGCTAGTACAGCTATCGACCGCCGTAGTATGGTTTTCAGTCACTTTACAATGGTGTCGCACGCTGGGATCGCCCCAACCAGACCGATAACATTAGAAAGTCTACGCCCATAACACACACATAACATATATATATATATATATATATATATATATATATATATATATATATATATATATATATATCCCGGAAATTTGCACGTCGGATCAGTTCTTTTAAATCAAATATGTGGGGCAGTTCGATTTATGTTACAATGAATCATTCATACAAAAAGTTGATTAGTAGTAAAGTTAATGATATAAAATTCAACTTCAAGAATTTTGTTAGCGAAAGGATTTCGCCATTTTATATCATTAACTTTACTTATCTACTTTTTGCATGAATGATTAATTGTAATATAAATTGAACTGCACCACATATTTGATATATATATATATATATATATATATATATATATATATATATATATATACTGTATTGGAAGAAGAGTACCCACACACGTAGATACATATACATGTATTCATATTTACATGTACATATTGGAGAAGTGAATTATTATATACGAATGCTGGTGAAAAGTTGTCGACCCACTTAAAAAGATACCTTAATTAACCTAAGATCCGAATTTCAGTGTCGCATCTACAGTCCCCTGTCAAAAAGCTTGCCCAATATTTATACTTCTGTGCCTGATTGTTTCTAATGTTTAGAAAGACACGAATTAAATTATGATTATTCAACGATATACATGAAGAGAAATTTTTGTAGTGTTTCAGTAAATCTTCTTTTCTCTGCCGTGTTATTGCTGTACGTGGGCGACGCGAAACAAATTCTACCTATGGAAACTACTTATTTTCTTATGTCTACCGTGACCAGGTTAAATACAGAAGCCACTTCAGGGAAAAATGGTAATTTTTTTTTCTTAATCTGGCAAAGCCCTCCAGTATCAAAGACTACAGTGGCGCAAAGGTTAACTTGAACAGACATTACACGGAATTCATAAAATACATCTTTCTGTAGAGCAAACCAGGGAAAGAACACGCCTTCATTATTAATAAAACTAATCTTCTATGCAGTATCAAATAGTTACACCTTAAAGTCTCTCATAATTTAAAGACATCATAAGACAGTGTGCCATGGGTAAATTGTTGCCATTTTATATATTTAATTTCGCGCATGCGTGTTGTTTGTTTTGGATTTTGTTGACTGCTCACTAGAGTAGAGACAGTTGGGCACCGTCTGTGAGAAAAAGAACAATTCCTTTCATTAGAAGTTTGGAAACAGCATTACAGAGTGTTTGGGTGTCAATCTGAGGACAGTTTCGGAAAGAGTTGGATGAGTTTAATGGTGATTAAGAAGATGTTTGGCGTGATGACTAGTGATGTCGATGTTATAGCTCCATCAATCTTCCCACAAGGCCTTATATATTAAGTGCCTTGGGAATGTAGGGCTGACCTGGGACAAAAGAGTGGCTGCTGGAAGGCCCTGTGTCTGACAACATAACATACAAGCAGTAGAACCAAGCCATAGCTGTCAAAAAATTTCTGCGACCACATCACCGCTTACATCTGGCCACCTAACTCCCCAGACTCCACCCTCCCTTTTTTGTGCTGTGTCTGGGTGGGGGCCAGTTGAGCGAGAGACAAACAAAACTGTTTGTTACACTAAAAATGAACGATTATGGCAGCATTCACCAAATTAAACAAGGAGACCGCCCAGAAGAGTTGCAGAAAATTGCAAATTTGTTTGGATCCGGGGTTGAAGCCAATGGCAATTTTATTGGACAAATTTACTCTTTGATATTTCGAGATATTTTCTGCTGAATTTTGGTAAATATCTATCCTATTTCTGAGATGAGTTATTATGTACACTATTTCCATTATTCGCACTATTGTCCTCATCTTTGTCGGCATATTTATTACAACGTCTCGGCCGTTGTACGCTCCGGCCTTCTTCAAGTAGCTGGAATGTCGAACTGAAAACTTTAATTCGTTCACTGGGGAAGACTATTTTAGTTCCTCGTGCCATGTTTAATGGATGTCAGTTGTCAGTTATCTCCTGTTAATTCCCCTCTCCAAGTTCTCCACTGCCTTAACTGGGTATTGAACTCACACTCTTTGGGTCCTGTCACTGTATCTAACTAACGCCTTTATCCACTGTACCATGTGTCCTCAAGGATAAAGGCGTTAGTTAGATCCAATCTATGCTCGTTATTAAATAAAATCGCATCGCAGCCTTTTGACCGGGATAAAAACGTAATATCTGCCATCAGGCGGATGAAACTGCATTTCCTCTCTAATATAGGGTGACCCAAAAAAACGGGAACTTTTTAACAATCCAATAAAACCAAGAGTGATGGAAGAAAAATACTTAATTCATAGTAATTGGAACCTTAAAACATGCCATTTAAGAAGCAATGGTGGAATTTTCATTTTTTTTAAATTACGTCCTGTAGATGGCGTCCTCCTGTACGAATGCATTCTTGAAATCTGCTGTTGAGATTCCTCATTGACTGCTGCAACATCTCAGCTGGGATACTGTGAATTTCATTCTCGTTACTAAAATGGCGAAATGTTTACTTGCTCAAGGTCACTGTCTTGCAGTGTTGCCACTTGCTCATGTCTGGCAATACGCACTTCAAAAATTCCCGTTTTTTTTTCACCCTATATTTGCCCCTGTCTTCGGACGGAGCGCAAATTAGTTGCGTATCCCTCATTGCACTAAAAAGGATCGGTGGTAGGGGCGTTTTTGTTTTTTTTTTTAAATCTGGCCCAGGTACGAGTAGCGGGTTTCGCCTTATTAAACTAGCATTGGACGGCAAGAAAATATAATCAATTCTCGACCTTTTGGCTCGGACAGGTTCAAATAATTTTAAGCCCACTCTCCTGGATGGGGATTCCCCGAAGGCAGTACCTCTCCTTCGAGAGAGGGCTGAGTTTATTGTACTAACAAGGGGAAGTGCATAGGGGGATTGGGGAAATTTTCCACGGTATTGCCGTTAAACTCACTTTAAATCACGACCAAGCGCTACATTCGGTAGAGACGTGGTAAATAAATGCTTCTTGGTTTTTGTCAGGGATCAAAGTGTAGTAATAGCACGAGGGCATTTCAGCTCTCAATGGTTTCTCTGTTTTCGGACCGAGCGCAACTGAAAATATTATTTACAGGTGACATTCTCAGAAAACAGCTGCCGCGTCAGTACCTCCCTCTTTGCACTAAAATAACCTGCAAAGGGTTGATAAACCGTAGAAAACGAATCAATCAATCAATCTACTGATTAAGCAAAAGAAATTTAAAGAGGAAATTAGTAACATTTGTAAAGAATTATTATCGCCAAAATATATTCTTAAAATCTAAAAATATTTTCTGGCTTTAAATAACCTGCAAAGGGTTGATAAACCGTAGAAAACGAATCATTCAATCAAACTACTGATTAAGCAAAAGAAATTTAAAGAAGAAATTAGTAACACTTGTAAAGCATTATTATCGCCAAAATATATTCTTAGAATCTAAAAATACTTTCTGGCTTTAAATAACCTGCAAAGGGTTGATAAACCGTAGAAAACGAATCAATCAATCAATCTACTGATTAAGCAAAAGAAATTTAAAGAAGAAATTAGTAACACTTGTAAAGCATTATTATCGCCAAAATATATTCTTAGAATCTAAAAATATTTTCTGGCTTTAAATAACCTGCAAAGGGTTGATAAACCGCAGAAAACGAATCAATCAATCAATCTACTGATTAAGCAAAAGAAATTTAAAGAAGAAATTAGTCACTCTTGTAAAGCATTATTATCGCCAAAATATATTCTTAGAATCTAAAAATATTTTCTGGCTTTAAATAACCTGCAAAGGGTTGATAAACCGCAGAAAACGAATCAATCAATCAATCTACTGATTAAGCAAAAGAAATTTAAAGAAGAAATTAGTAACACTTGTAAAGCATTATTATCGCCAAAATATATTCTTAGAATCTAAAAATATTTTCTGGCTTTAAATAACTCGAAGAGGGTTGATAAACCGTAGAAAACGATTGAATATGTTTTTTTTTTTTTTTTTTCGTTAATGAAATTGAAGAAGAATGTATGTTATCCGAGTCTCGCAAGCTTACAGGGATTTTTTCTCTCTCTCACCGGGTGCTTCATCAGCATCGGCTTGAACGAACGCCTGGATACTTATCAAATGTTATAGATAGACTAAACTGTAGAAACGAATTAGATTTGTGGTTTTGAGGATGTCATTTGCAAACTCCTGCTGCCCGACTGTCTTTCATCCCTTCGCTGACGTCGATTCTACCGAACACAAATATTAATGTCTCCTATTGTGTGTCGGACTGATGCAAATACCTACTCGCTGGAGCTTTTTTTTTTTACCCTTTTTTCTTCTTCTTATTCTGCTGTATTTTAACGCAGAAAAAAAACTGACGTCGCATTATGGCCGTCTTAAAAATAGGATATTCGCCGCCTGTCTGCAAGAGAACAAAGAGCTTGTCAGTCAGACAAGCGAAAGCCGCTGGACATAGTCAAAAAGAATAAATACGAGAAACTTACATTTATGAAGGAAACAAAACTGTTTATTGAGGTTTATACTGCAAAACTGTCTGAAGTGGTTCTATACAAAATATTGTTATATATATATATATATATATATATATATATATATATATATTTATTTATTTATGATGTCGTTTATCCCCTAACCCCAACACTGGCCGTCTCGTGATTTCATAAAAAGAAACGTGGCTTATCAGTTTGCTTAAAAAAATTAAAAAAATAAAAATAAGGAAAATAGTCTTTTGATATTTTGGTTCCATCCATTTTTCTTTAGACTCAAAGATCAATTAATCTCCTTACCGTTCTATAATCAGCTTTTGGTTTTGCTTGAGAGAAAGTGTATCACTAATATTTGGGGGGGGGTTACATTAGGTAAATGTTTCCAGCGATGTTTGATAAACAAATAGAGTCTTCTTTATTTTTTTATTTTTTTCTATGTGAAGTGTCCCTTCAGGACGTGAGCGATCATGGCTCGCCACAACCTCCAGTCCCTTGTCTCTCTTCGTAGAGTTTGCCTTTTTGCTATTTTTATGTCGCAGTTTGTTGAGATGAACAAAACCGAATGTAAAATAAATGACAAGTGTACTTAACGCAACTTTTATTCATTTACTGCCTGAGAACAGCAAGGATTATTTGGGATTTAAACCGTAAATTGCCACATGCGTATCAGCGTGTCGCCATGTTCAATTCAGAAGAGTAGCGGTGTCGCTAGCGGACAAGGGAAATAACTCAATGTATTTTGAGTTATTATAGAGAGAGTAAATCAGCTTCGCCAATTATCTACAGGGTTCTTTATAAAATCTCTTTACGATGTAAAAAATATATTACAAAGGCAATTAATGTGACTACATGACCCCCAACCAAGCACCATTTCCCAGCAAGATGGTAGACCGCATCAGATTGGGGGCTACAAGTTCGTGGGTTCTATATTCAAATATTTCCAGACTGGATTGGAGGAGATGGCTCAATTCCCTGACCATACCGTTCACCAGATATCATTTGCCTAGACATATTTATATGGGGTTATATTAAAGATAGCGTGTATCGTACAAAGATACGAGGCATCATTGATCTAAAGCAAAATATCACTGATGCCATTGCCACAATTGATGATGCTGTGCTGATCTATTACGCACATACATACACATACATACATACATACATACATACAAAAATACAAATCACATACAACGCCAAGCATTCATTGGTTAATTAATCACCACTACGTTATTATAGACATTTTACAAATCGCAGCAATGAGACAATTTTGTATTTTTTTTAGACAAACGTATTTATTGAACAAAGTAACTAATAATAACAAAACAAAAGTCATTTAAACAAAGCAAGTTCAGTCGACCAATGATGACAATTCCAGAACAACGTAACTATAAACAATTTTTCTATCCTCTGCCAGCCGCTATGATGTAATTTTGTATTTGCTCAACTTTCATGTAGTCAGTTTTGTGCACTTTTGGGAGATACGTATCACAGAAGCTTTCGTAAGTCTCCCCAAAGCTCGCTCGCTGATTGGTCGATGCCAACCAATCAGATCGTCTGCACATGTAGAATAACTGTTCCCGCGCAGCGATCTGGAGCCTATAGTCACTTATTTAAGCAAGAATTTTTCTTAGCTAATTAGTGAGAATTCAGCTGCCAAACGAATCCACGACAGTTGGAACCATGCGCCAACCTTCTCACTCACACACACCGTTCACATGCTGAACATATCTTGTATACACTCACATAATCTTTTCTAACACGGCAAAATCTTTTGAGAACAGTCATTATAAGAGACTCTCATGAATATTCTTCCAGTGAACTTTGTAAAACTAAAATAACAGGTAAAGAGAGAGAACTCTTGTTTATTTCAACCCTTTCTTACTTAAATGCATGCTTTCTTTCACATCGCTGCTTTGTGGAACGGACTCCCCAAAACATGCTTCCCGACCACTACAATCTCAATCTGTCTAGGGTCAACTGTTATCTTTCCGCATATCCGCATAAATTTATTCAGTAACCTCTACCTCGAGTGGCTCTTGGGTCTTATACATGGTGAATATCATCGTAAAAAGCATATCGAACGCAAAAAGGACAGTATGTGGCAGAGATCCACCTACTTAATGGGCTTTGCACGAAGGAATGGTGGAACGAAGTGTGGAAGGTACGACAAAAAGATAAACGTTTATGGAGAGATACATGGGGCAGGAGATCGAAGAAAGACATGACAGAACACGTCCTGAACTTACACGACACATATATCGAGAAGGTCACTTGATTTGATAGAATTATCATGATGAAAATTGCATTTCTTGTTCAAGTGTCGTAAACAGAACCATAGTAGTCTTACTTTTTTCGGATCTAATTTATCCACGAAAATTATTTAAGAGAATCCAAATTTTTATTTAGTTAACTCATCAAGTCATTTGTTCGACAGAGTTCGTGTTCGTCTTCATCTGGTTTCTATGGTGGCAACGCTATAAAAATAAATTCGATTGTTGTACTCCAGCATTTCACCGCTGTTATATATTTCGTTTAACACATTTATTAAAATCAGGTCTGGCGTGCTGTTTTGCATTGACATATGTTGATCTGATCTCAGATGTTAGTATTTCGGATATTGTATGTTTATTTCTTCTGTTTTTATGGAAGATCTCTCCTATATAGATATTCCCTCATTGTAATAACGAAATAATTAGTACTTAAAAGATACTACTTAGGTTTCCGTAAAGTGTATAAAAGTTGGTCCTTGGAAACATCTCATACATTTAATAGTTGGAATGAACTAAACTGCCCATATAGACTGCAACAGATATTTCAGTTCAGAAAAGTTAGTTTGATCACGAGTTTAAAAGTTACTTTAACTATAGAATTTTCAGATTTATCGAAAGTAAACACAATGCAAAAGTGAAGGAAGCTCAGATATTCTAAATATATAAATGTCTAAAGTAAATTGCAACACCTTAGGTCAAATGATCTCAATTCGTTCTTTATAATTTCAAACTTTAATCTCAGGCGAGAGATTTTAATATTTTGTGTGCTAGTTCCCAGACACATATTGTATTTTCCTCAAATTTCATGTAGCATAAGAAAATCGTGACTGTCGGTGAAAATGATAGCTTAAAAACAAGTTAAATTAAAAATGGATGCCTAGATTGCATATGGATATCATGACGCATGCGCAGACTGTTATCGTCGGGATTTGTATAACGCAAAAGACATGCACCGTTAGAGATGGCGGTCATTTACCACACTCCACTGCAGATGATCGGCAAGCAAACAAATGCTAATATTAATGCAATATTACATTTTTCTCAATAATTTATTAAGTAGCCGAATATATTAGACTGTTAATTTTCTCTATAGTGTATGACGATTGCAGGATTTTATTCAACGCAGAAGAGAGGATGTTATTTTATAACAAGTATTTCAATCGCTTCATATCTATCTCTTTATATCTATTCATATCTATGTTTTTATATCTATTCCAATCGTTAATATATTTTATATATATATATATATATATATATATATATATATATATATATATATATATATATTTATGTATATGCATATAAATGTGAATATTAAAGTCAACACTCTATGTCGCCTCTAAGTGTTGACTCCAATGTTCACATGTATATTTATATTTACATACGCTCTATCTCTGATATTGAGCACTTTATCCCATAAATATAGCACACCTTAAAACTATGTTTCTTTACACATACACACACACACACACATATATACACAGTGTAACCCGGATATAAGAGAGTTGTCTGGACCGGATAATAAGTATCTTATATCCGGGTTTCACTTATATCCGGGTTTGGTCTATTATATATACATTAACACAGGCTATAATTTGGGACCAGAGAAAATCTCTCTTATATCCGGGTCTCTTATATCCAGGTTACACTGTATATATATATATATATATATATATATATTTATATATAAGTGAACATTGAAGTCCGCACTCAGAGGCGACAGGCTGTTTCAGGCTAGACACAATCGCACACCTTAAATCTATATATATATATATATATATATAAAGATATATAAATCTGTTTCATGCTAGACGCAATCGCACACCTTAAATATATATATATATATATATATATATATATATATATATATATATATATATATATAGTTTTAAGGTGTGTGATTGCGTCTAGCATGAAACAGCTTGTCGCCTCTGAGTGTGTTCTTCAATGTTTACTTTTATATATATATGTGTGTGTGTGTGTGTGTGTGTGTGTGTGCGTGTGTGTGTGTGTGTGAATACTCAAAATAGTCAAGCAGGAAGAAGTCAGACAAGTTTTAATGTAATAAAATTCACGCACAAACACGCGCGTGCACACACACACATATATGTGTCTGTGTGTTTGTGTATGTGTTTGCATGTGTTTGTGTGTGCGAATTTTTTCTAGTTTATTTTGCATCCTTAAAGTATGGAAAATCCGCGTAATAATCAAAACCTTTCTGGCTTTTTGTCTCTTTCAAATATACATTTTTTTCTCGTTGGAATAACAATTATTTCTCACTTATGTATATGCAC
This sequence comes from Acanthosepion esculentum, assembly GCA_964036315.1. NCBI lineage: Eukaryota > Metazoa > Mollusca > Cephalopoda > Sepiida > Sepiidae > Acanthosepion > Acanthosepion esculentum. The sequence goes on along the minus strand of OZ038500.1, from coordinate 6,322,581 downwards.
AACACCACCCTAGTGCAAATTAATTATACAGGAAGATGTGGAGGGCCATGATCCCCTACACCCTTGTGCAAATTAATTGAAACAAAATAAATAATTCAGTTATTATTTACCTTTTGTTCATATTTTTCCAAGTACATATTAGTACTTCGTATGTCCATTCCACGAAGAGGTTCGTTGCAGATTGACCACAGATTCACGATTGGATTTAAACCATGACTGTTTCCGGGCCAGTCTATAGTAGTTTACTTTGCTTACTGGTAAGGCTTGCTAGTGTGTTCGTGCAGCGTTACAATTCTTGTACGCTACCTTTGAGTAACGTCGAAAGAAATCGGAAAAATAATTCCCGGAGTTATTTTTTCTGATTTTGTTTTTGAATTTGTAGGTCTGATGAATTGGATCGTTAAATTATAACCATGGAATATTAGTGTTTGAGCCTTTTATATTATATTATATTCTTACTCTGTCCTGGACATTGAGTTCTACCTTCATTCTATCCTCTTAGAAATGTATATATATATTTATATATATATATATATATGTGTGTGTGTGTGTGTGTGTGTGTGTGTGTGTGTGTGTGTATGTATGTATATATATATTTATATATTTTATATATGTATATTAACCACTAATATTATCTATCTATCTATCTATCTATCTATCTACCTATCTATCTATCTGGGAATTTAACTCTATCTATCTATCTATCTATCTATCTATCTATCTATATATGTATATATATATATATATATATATATATATATATATATATATATATATATATATATATATATATATATATATATATATATCCGATGCGGTCGCAACGAGAGTAATATATAAAATATATAAATTCTAACGTTCGCAGCATTCATTCAAAATAGAGCTCAATACATGTAGTAGAGCGGTAATTATTTATTTATACAAAGATGCAACTTGGTTTCAGTGCATTTTAACTGCACATCTACGGGTGAGGGTCGGAAATGGTTATGGACGATCCTGTTTGTAGGCAAGCCCGGATGTAAAACGTCACTTCCTTTTTCCATTTTTTGAGAAGAAAAATGTACTTAACAAAATATACCTAGAGTATCTAAGTAAAACGATAGTTGTTGTTGACAGCAGTTTGGTGTTGGGTGGGTCGGGTAGTTAATGTTGGATGGAGTGTGGACATTCTTCCGATGATAAGCATCGGTCAAAGTTTGGGTAGGTCGGCAGCAAGTACTCTGATCGGGAGATAGGAGGTTTTGAGGAGCGTGTAACTATCACTTAATTGCTGTTATTCCCAGGTCCACCCTGACCCTGGGTGGTAGCACCTGTTAAGGTCCTAGATATGGGAAAATAATGAACTGCCAAACCAAAATCATCAGTACATTTTTATAATAAAATGAGCAACGATACATTTTTTTATAGCAAAATGACAATCAATGCAACATGAAGAATATATAAAAACTGGGCCATGTGTCCTCGAGGATCTAACCACCGTGTTTTTTCACTGGATAAATACGTTGGTTAGATCCAGTGACTAGACCCAACGAGATGTGAGTTCAATACCAGGCCGTGATGAACCAAACCCTTGGATAGTTGATATAAAGCGAAATAACTGAGACACCCGGAAGAGGCATGACATGAGGAAGTAGAATAATCTACTCCGATGGACGAAATGAAGGGTCCGTTTCGAAATTCCACTCACCCGAAGAAGGCCGGAGCGTACAACGGGCGAAAGGTTGTGAATATGGCAATGAAGATGAGGATGACAGTCCGAATAATGTAAATAATATAAGTAATCATAATACCTCATCTCAGAGATATAGAGGCCGAAACGTTGTGAATATGGCAATGAAGATGAGGATAACAGTCCGAATAATGTAAATAATGCATGTGATCATAATACCTCATCTCATATATATAGGTCGAGAATTGTAGTTTGAAAACAGTAAAATCGAACTTGCTAACCGAAACGCTCCTCTGTGGCCCAACCGGTAAAGCATGTCAGGCTATATGATGGTTCCCGGTAGGATACAGGTTCGATTCCTGTCGGAGGACGCAGTTTTTCTTTGAAAATTTCTCGGCATTCAGGCCGGTAAATGTCGTTCATACTGTTTATTATAAACAGAGCATTTACTTAAATATTTGGATCTATAAAAAAAAAAGAAGAACTTGTAAATATAAAAATGACTTCAGATTTTTAATTGAGAATTCTCCTTCTCCTAAACCAGTTACCATTCAAGGCTATAGAACCCAGTCTGTCCTGCTATTTACCCGTAACTGGGGGCGGGGAGAGAAGAAGAGGATTCATACCTTTCCCAATGGTATTATCAAATGAATGTAATGGATTCGACTGGAATTCGAACGCGGCTCTTCGATTCCACAGTCTGAGCCGCTATATATTATTCCACCGTGCCTCCCTCTTTATCTCTCTCTGTCTCCATATATATATATATGAAAAAAACATTTGGATAATTTCTTATTAAGCTCTTCCATGATCTAAGCTTTCGGCTCACATGAGCCATCTTCAAAGTGGTTATACGGACATTTAAACAAAGATATTCACCATCGAAAATGATATTTTGTTATGTTGACATAGAAGATTGCTATGCGACGATAACGGTCGCGGAATAGCAAACGCAGTTCATAAGTTCATGATGCAGTTCTATGACATCATACCACGTGAGAGACCGAAATATTAACAACAAAACCATGTGTCTAGATGCAGCGTAATGTGCTGCGACGAGTTATATATATATATATATATATATATATATATATATATATATATATATATATATATATATATATATATATATGTACATATTTATATGTATACAATTTTTTGTTAAAAACGGCTGACAACGTACTGCGATTAAAATTTTTATTTGTTTATCTTGTTCGCTTCCGGGTCATCAATTTAATAATTGTGTATCTGCGAAGCAATATCCATTTCATATATATATATATATATATATATATATATATATATATATATATATATATATATATATATATATATATATATATATATATATATAAGCATTTTTTGCTGTATCACAGTTCATCAGTGCGACTAGAAATCCGATAGCTTCAATCCGGGATAGAAACTCTACTGATTTGGCATATATATATATATATATATATATATATATATATATATATATATATATATATATATATAAATATATATATATATATATATATAGTTTTAAGTTCTGCTATATTTATGGAATGAATTGCTAAATATCAGAGATAGAGCGTATATAAATATAAAAGTGAACATTGAAGTCAACACTCAGAGGCCTCTGAAGAAGACCTATATTAGAATTTCTGCGCGGAGTTGGAAACAAAGGTTATACAATCACAGGCATACCTTCAACAACTGCTCTCTTAACAAAACAAACAGTTTTATCCAAACAATACTGGGATCTCACACCGCATTTGGAGTGGAAATTCATATCCACAGCCGAGTCCCCTAAGAACTTCAGGGACCACTGTAATCTGTGTCTTCTGTAGAAAATACATATAATAAAATATAAAGACCAGGAAACTTACTAAACCTTCGAAGTGAATTCATAATAAAATGTGGGCACAACATCGCCTGAAAGTATGGAAGAACTCTTTCCCCGGGTTTATATATCTTCCAGTCTGTATCTTCATTGACTTAATGTTATTACAATTTTTCACAAAAATATATTTATTATATTTTGTCTTTTATAAGTATGGTGTATATTTATGTATGTATTCAATATGCATATTAGATACAGATGTATCTGTAATTAGGTATATGTATACGTGAGTATATATAGTGAAAATATATATGTATGTACACATATACACACACATATGTCTCTCTCTATATATGGGTATATGCGTGTATAATTATGTATATATGTGTTGACATATGAATAAGTATATATATATATATATATATATATATATATATATATATATATATATATATATATATATATATGTATGTATTTTTCCCTGTATATGTAGGTAAGTGTATGTTTATAGTTGTATGTGTATGGATGCGTATAAATGTGTATATATATATATATATAATATATATATATATATATATATATATATGGATGGTTGTATGGACGTAGAATATTATTTTGTAATGGAGTATACATTTTTTGTGAATGGTATTATGTGTTTATTTGTGTGTGTATTTATAGATGTGTGTATATATGTTTATATATTGTGTGTATATATGTATATGCATATATATGTGTCTGTGTGTATATGTATATGCGTATTATCTGCATGTGTTTATGTATATGTGGACGTATATTGATTTATATGTGGGTCTATGTATATATAGGGATTGATGTTCATATTGTATATGCATATGTCTATATATGTATATTTGTGAGTGTATCTTTATGTGTATATATATATTAGTGTGGATATCTATACGCAGTTATGTATGTATGTATATATATATATATATATATATACATATATATATATATATATATATATATATATATATATATATGGTTGTATGTTTATGCGTATGGAGGGATATATGTAGAGATGTATATAGGGATAAGGATATATATGCATACATGTGTATGTGCCTTTCATGCTTCCATACGTGTATGTATATGTATGTATAGATGTAGAAAATGGAGATGTATTTGATATATTTATATGCATTTATATGTGTGTGGGTGTATGTGTAGATATGTATATGTAGATGTGTGTATGTATATATAATTATATGCATGTGTATATATGTTTACGTATGTGCATGTGAGTGCATATGTGTGTATATAGATATCATTTTTATTTTAAATGTATAAATGAGTAGGTATATGTTTGTAATATAGATGCATGTATATATATATATATATATATATATATATATATATATATATATATATATAGTAGAGTAGAGTAATACATTTCAGATGCATCAAGGAAGGTCTTCAGTGATGCACTATCTTCATTGCCGATTTCGGGTTTTGCATCATATCGGCTGCAACAGCAACCCCGACCTAATTGCACAAGATTCAGGCCGCCTCCTTGATAGCGTTTTGCTACGCACTTCGACATTGCAAAAAAAAGATAGATCAAGATATGGCTCGGATTCCGACCGTTCTTAATGACATACGTCAGTCAACATCAGCCAATGAAATAAAGACTTTCCCCTCTTCCCTCCTAAATAGTCCTGTCTTTCGCTTCATCCGGTTTTGATTTGCGCTCTTTCCCTGGAATTCGTAACGAGGTAAGCTGGACTCGTTCTTGCAAGGTTCACTCCAATGCTTTACATTTAATTAGATACTAATTCAATAACTAAACCCTACCACTTACATTACCCCCCCCCCGAAAAAAGTCAATAATTCTTACTATTCTATAACAATCTTTAAGTCTAACCCTATACACTTAATCAAACTAAATTAGAAAAATGCGATGCTCGTTCAAGCCTCTACATATAAATGTGCTCTCTCATACACTCCTACACGCACACTCACATGAAACCTATCTTCCCTTTACTATATTTATGAAACCGTTCATTCATCTTGTACTATTTATTTTGAAATTTCTTGCTAGTTTTGTAATCTATCAATTAAAACAATACGATGGCCTAATCGAAGCAAGGAAAAATAATAATTAAAAATATTTAACTACTGTAAAATATATATAAAAAGAAAGAACAGTAAGATATAAAATCCGGTGTTCTTATAGATATTTTTATTTTTACACAATAGTGCTCAATGTAAATTTACAGAGCATTAATATTATAAATTAATTGATTTCCTCGTCAAGCGAATTTTGGAGTACGTCCAAAATTTGCTTGACAAGGAAATGGAACTAATGTCTTTGGTTTAATAACAAAATTAAATTCAAGGGCTTTAGCTTCCATTTCTGAAACATGGTTATCACTGTGTAGCGAAAAAACCATATTTTAAATCAATTAATATATATATATATATGTGTGTGTGTGTGTGTGTGTGTGTGTAGGTGTCTGTTTAAAATACGATTCAAATATAATTTCTGATACTTTTTGAATTAAACTCGTAACTTTAATAGAATTAAAAAATTAGGATGCCATTTATTTCACTTTTAATTTAAATTACCTCCGTACCTTGTTAAGTGTATTAAATAGATTCTGCTAAATATGCTTTACAAAAAGAATAAACTAAATTTCTCTGGATATCTTAATAATTAATAATTATTTTATTTAAATCACTCGGGGAACTTAAAATAAATCTCTTGGGGACTTATATTAGGAACTTTTACTATTGTACGATAAATTCTAAATCTTTCACTGAGTTCTGAATATTTTTTTTCAAATATCCTTAACCGAATACTGTTTTTTAAATAAATTTATAGAAGCTTGTTAAATAGAACACGTATACGTCAGATTCTCAACCAGTAAGAGACACAGTGTTTCTTAACTCCCATTGACTTAACTGTTGACCATGTTCATCATAGTCTATGAATATAGAATCCAGCGCAGTACGTAATCTGTTCGCTTGGAACAACGTTAAAGATTAACACTCACAAGTCAGACACTCTACTGAATCTGACTATATCGCCAATACCACAAGCAACTGTTCCGTAATACTTCGGTCTTCGATATCAAAGGCGGGCAGTGAATATTCCGGAAAAAAACATGGTCGACTTTATACACGTCATGCTGAATTTTTTGAGCCTTCTTATTGGTCAAAGCTTCTATTGGTGAACTATAAAATGAGTCAGCTCATTTTAGCTGGCTCGCTAGTATACCAAGGTACCCAAAAACTCCAATATTAACAATGTTTTCATTCAACCTGTACATCAAAATGCAAAATTGTGGCATATGTCATATTAAATAGGTCAACTCAAATCCCTTAAAGTCTACTGAGAATAAATCATCGGGTCTTCTTCCTACGCAACCATTACGTGTTCATAATTTTGAATCTTTCCTTTTCTTTTTCTCTCTCTTCATCACCCTCAATACAATATCTGTATATCTTGAATTTAACCTGGACTAATTTCTTTTCGTTTATATTTTGTTTGCAGGTCTGAAGGCTATTTTTATATATTTCATGAAATAAAGATTATTTCCGATGGTATTTTAAGTGTTCGATATTCATTAATAATTTTGCTCTGTCTCTGACGTAGAACTCTCCTTGGATCTTTATCCTCTTGGAAATTCCATACATATTACCATTTTAATTTTAATTTGTTATTATTAATACACACACACACACATACACACACACACATACACACACACACACACATATTTTTTGGTTGCTGAAGGGTGCAAACCTGTTGAAATTCATAAGAGAATGTCAACTGTGTATGGTGCCACATGTTTCAGCCCAAAAATGTCTACAAGTGGGCTAAATTGTTTAAAGAAGGACGGAGCATCGTTGAGGATGAAGTGAGGTCTCCAGATTATGATAAAAAATGTTGAAATGCTTTCATGTTTCAATAGTATGATTGTACTTCTCTAGGCGATGGTAAGTAACTGGTGCTTAAATGATTTTTAAGGAGATTTAAAAACAAAGTCTTAATTCTTTTAGAAAGTTAAAGTTGGCGGCCATAAAGTAAGAATTAAAATTAGACTTGTTGGTATGTCTTGATTAACCAATTAAATGTCAGATCTACGCTAAATAGAATAGCAAGCTCAGATGGTGGAGGTTGGTGAGTTATTTTTTCATGTCATGATAAACCAGAACATAGATTGTCCATTTGTATATATATATATATATATATATATATATATATATATATATATATATATAATAATGTGATGAAGGGCTTGGTAATCCGTATGGATAATTCCAAAGAGGATCTAATCCAGAGAGAGCTCGATGTAATAATGAAACGAATATGAATTAATTAAATTAATTTAAGAGACGACAGCCTAAAGGTTCCAAATATTTTGATTGGACATATATACCATGCTCCTTGGAACCTATGTTGACTGGAAAGCACGGAGTCGAAAAAGAGTTCCACAAGTGAGAAGTACGATAGAATAAACTGTTAGCATAGAACTTATGGTTACATCTAACCATTTCAATTGTAAAATAATGAGGCCGAGCTGCCAGTCTGGCACTGCGCTTAAATTCATAAATCTTAGGTACTTTAGAGAAAAGTACATCAGACTGATTACCATGACAATATTTATAGAAAAAGCTAGAGGGACGTCATGTTACGGTAGTGGGAAGCTGGCTAATCCGAAATGCCAGGTCAGGACGAATAACATTACTGATACTTTTTTGGATTTATCAAGAATCTCTGAATATAAAGGAAAAGTACAAAACCACAAGTGACAGCAATATTCATTGTATGGTCGATTGGAAAACTGAGTAGTGGGTTCGCTCCTTGCACTGGGCGCTCTATAGCTTCCTTAGTGCCTCACATCTGAGCTTAATATTGTATATCACTGATTAATAACCCATCCCATTTTCTCAAAAATGGGACTGACGTCATTAATGGTTTAAGTGCATTGTTTCATATAGTAATAAAGGAAACATTGATTTTGCAGAAGTGTTTATCAGAAAAAGCGATATGGCGTAATTAACAATTCCGTAGACTCGGTCGTCTGTGTTTGTATAACGTTTCTTCCATCTTGGAACCTCGAGGCGAGATTTCGTCCGAATCCGCTAAGAAGACATTTCGTTGACTTTCGATCAAAACAGGTTGTCTCTTGTGACACACGCAAACGAGCCTTCTTATACGAGTTACCTTTTCAAGTTATATTTCAGCCCGATTAGATTAAGCCGACTTTTAGTAGATTAACGCCTGTCGTAGATTTCAGAACATTCGATTTTAGTTTGCCTTAATCTATTATGGACTCACTGTGTATCAGATTTGGCAAGATTTTTATCGTACTCTTTTACAAGATTATACTCCTCTTTGTGTATACGTTTCATCAAGATAAGAAACCATCACTTGATTCGCAACAGAACTGCCATCTTTATCAATTTCACTATGGCAGGTAATTTAGATGAAAGAAATTCGTTTATATATATATATATATATATATATATATATATATATATATATATATATATATAAAGAAATATAGTCTTAAAGTATGCTATATTTATGGGATAAAGTGCTCAATATCAGAGATAGAGCGTGTGTATATATAAAAGTGAACATAGAAGTCAAGACTTAGAGGCGACAGTCTGTTTCATGCTAGAGCAATCGTCGAGCAACTAGTGCTGTTATTTTTCTCGGCTATTTATATATAAGGGTCAGTGGTGCATTGTGGGTAATCTATTTTGGCGTTTACTTTTACCGGAAGTCGCTTATTTGTTTATTTATTTATTTATGTTAAATTATTTTGCTTGTTTTTTTTTTGTTTTGTTTTTTTTATCTTATATATTTATTTATTTATTTTTTATTTTGATCGGTGTTTTTTATTAACGTAGTAAAAAATTGTTTATATAGCTTATTGTTGGTAGTCTATTATGACGGTCATTTTCCGGAAGTCGTTTATTTGCTTATTTATTTGGGTCAAACTGTTTTGCTTGTTTTTATTTATTTTTCATTTTTATTTTTTATCTTATATATGTGTTTATTTGTCATTGATTAAAGCTATTTGTTGAATTTTGGGGTTGAATGTTGTCGTTTGTTCTGACTATTATTTTGGTGGGAACAGTTTTAAATTTATTTATTTCGGTTGATTTTCTTTATTTGTTTTTTTCTAAACGGCTAGTTTGTCGGTATTGGTTGTTAGTTTATTTATATATTTAGATCTATTTAGATCAATTTATTATACTTGTTGTTATTTATTTGTTACACTGTATATTTCTCTTTTTGGTTTTCGATTTTTAAGTAACGCAGTATATTATTTTTTATTCATTTTTTTTATCGTTATTTAACAGTTATAACTATTTTCCGTCCGATTTTTTGTTTTGATTTTTATAGCTTAATTTTTTGTTCATAATAGTTTGATAATTTGTTCATTATTTACTTTATTGATTTTTTCCTTATTTTATTATTCTATTTCATCTATTCTAACAGGTGTGGTTTGGTAATTTGTTTGGATTAATTTACTTATTTTATTGTCATTTTGTTCATTTATATATTTATTTATTTTTCTATTTTAAGTTACGTAGTAACAATTTGTTTTCATGTCTACATTTTGAGATTAGCTCGGATCTTTTATTTAATAATTTATTTTGGTCTGGGAAGGTAATGATAGCTATTTTTTCCTCCAAGCAAAGTTTGCAAGTTTTTGATAGGTTGTTGTAGGCTGGTGATTTTTTCCTTATTTTCCAAGATATTTTTGGTGTGGTGTGCGATTTGTTTTTTATTTCCCAGATATACTTAGAAAGCATTGTGCTGTTCGCATATTTACTATTTGTGAAAGACATTTTGTGTACATAATTCTTTGTTTCCAGGGTCCTTCGGTTACTGCTATGTATACCTTTTCTTCATTATCTGATGATTTTATCGTGGCTTGGTAGATTAGGTTGTTTTGTAAACAATTACCGTTTAAGGGACATTCGTTTTTTATTCTGCATTTGCACGTGGGTTTAATTTGTTCGTGTGGTTTGTTAATAATTTTCCTGTTGGGCTTTTTTATTATTTGTGCCATGTTCTCGGTGCAAATGTACCTGATTTTTACTGTGTTTTTGTTGAATATTTTGTGTAGGGTGCTTGATTCCGGGAATCATATATATAAATATAAAAGTGAACATAGAAGTCAACACTTACAGGTGACAGTCTGTTTCATGCTAGATGAAATCATCGGGCCACGAGTGCTGTTATTTTTCTCGGCTATTTTGTATATACGGGTCAGTGGTGCATTGTGAGTAGTCATTTTTGGCAGATATTTTACCGGAAGTCGTTTATTTGTTTATTTATTTATTTGTGTCAAATTATTTTGCTTGTTTTTATTCAATGTTATTTTTGTTTTTTATCCTTTATATTTATTTTATTTTTATTTATTTACTTATTTTTTAATTTATTTTGATCGGTGTTTTTATTAACGTAGTAAAAATTTGTTTATATAGCTTATTGTGGGTAGTCTATTATGGCGGCTATTTTACCGAAAGTCGTTTATTTATTTATTTGGGGCAAATTATTTTGCTTGTTTTTATTTATTTTTATTTTTTATCTTATATATTATTTATGTATTATTTTAATTTTGATCGGTGTTTTTATTAGCGTAATAAAAATTTGTTTATATACCTTATTTAACAGTTTTGTTTTTGTTTGGGAAGTTAAAGCTATTTGTTGAATTTTGGGGTTGATTGTTGTGGTTTGTTCTGACTATTATTTTGGCGGGAACAGTTATATATATATATATAAACGAATTTCTGTCATCTAAATTATATATATATATATATATATATATATATATATATTAGATGACAGAAATTCGGTTAGAGAAGTTTTGGTGGTTAAGTTGATTTCTTACATTATCTATAAATTTTGTTATCTTTCTCAGAAACATAGTTCAGGGCGTTGCATGCTCTAGGGCCTACATTCGGCATAGTCTTACGCTTAGACTGGTTGCCACCAAAAGTTAGAGAGACCCACCTACTAAACTATTTAAACAATAGAATTGAGAAGAGGATATGGATTTAAGTGTTCCTACAGGAGACAGTGAACTTAGTACTTTAAGCCGGATTGAATACAGCTACCCGGTTTCACTATCTGAGTCCCGTGAACGCTGTGGGTTGAATTCAGATCTATCCATTTCCGAGACTTGTTGCCAGCCAAGGCTATAGGACTACTATTTATCTATAGACAGAAGTGGGGAAGAGATAAATTCATACCTTTTCCAATACGTGAATGGCTATGGTTTTCTCAAAGATGCTGGTACCTTCGACTATGTTGATATCATCAAGTTTTTAATTCTTAGATAAATCGACCACGACGAGATTTGAACCCTGGCCTCATGGTTTGAACGTTTTAACGATGAGACCAATTGCAGAAACTGGTATGAAAACGAGAAGAAAAATTTAAAAAATCATGGTAATCGAGGCTGGTTTGAATTTAGAGATTTCTTTCACCTGGGCAGCTTGATCAGTAGACACATGAAACTCTGAGTCGTACAACCGACGAACGTAATATGTATAGTTAATAATATATATTTTATAGCTCTGTTTCATAATAGTGAGCACTGTTTTATTTACACCAAAAATTAAATATTTGTAAATCTATATATGAAAGTCATCGCTCGCATGTCTCTTTATTTAATTCGTATATATATATATATATATATATATATATATATATATATATATATATATATATATATTGTAAAGTAGTTATTCAAAGAAAAAACAATAAAGTTAATGTAACTAATGGCGAATTCACTTCGCTAACAGATTCAATAAGGCATTAACTCACTGACCACTCACTGAAGGACACGATCCTTGGTTTTATTAATTGAAAAAACGATTAGGTGTTCGGTTCATATTGCAAGTACTTTCGGTAAACATTTACCATCCTCAGGCACAGATGTTATTTTTTTCCCAATTTCAGGTAATTTCGGGTGAAATTCTAAGACGAAAATCAATGTTATACTTGTCGAAAGGTATTTTTTCGACAAGTATCACATTATTTTCGTCGTTTTATTCACTGTTTTTTGCCAAAATCTCGATTTTTTATTTTTTTTTATATTTTATTTTAACCTTTGTTGTTCTTATTCTGTTATTATTACTTTTTATTTCTTCTCATCAGTTATTTTTTTAATATATTTTCTTTCCGTTTTATATTTCTGTAACGCACTCAGCAAGACTCAGTTTTTCTTTATGTATTTATTCTGCGTTCGACTTTATTTTCTTTGTTAATTTATTATTTCTACGTGTCACCTCGTTTTTTGTGTTTTTTTTATCTTTTTAAATATCTGTTAAGTCATCTGTATTTTCATTGTTAAACTTTCTCATTTTTCGTGTTTATCTTGTCTAATCTGTCGTTTCTTTTTGGGGGCTGAATAGATTTAACAGCGATCATGTTGTATTGCTTAACATTTGTTACTTTATATGTATTGCATGTTTCGTATTTCTTTTTGTAGATTTTCCTTTTAATTTTATTTTTGTATTATTTTAGAAGAAAGGTTTATTGTTTAATGTGTTTTGTATAATCGTTTCTCTGTTTCTGCGTTTGTGCAACATTTGCTTTTGTAATTCCGTTTGTAATTTATTCTGTGACCACTTTTTCACCTTTTATTCTTGTCAAATCTGTCTGTTTCCTTACCACTATGGTTTAATTTTATTTGTCTGAAAAGTTTAGTGTTTTTATTTTTTCGTTCAATTGAAAGAGAAAAAAAGAACCCCCACTCCGTCTTCTGTTTTACAATGGTTACGAAAAATCTCTTGGGGACTAAGAAAAAAAGACCCATCCGATAATCAACATGAAAATAAGCAAGAGGAAGAAAATTTAGAATTGGAGAAAATGATGGATGCAGAAAAGAGCCAACAGTTGGAAGTTGTTGACGAAAATAATAATTCCAGCAAAAATATGGTACCTGGAAAAGACCAGAATTTGGAGAAATCTGACAAAAATATGGTGGCCAAAAAAGATCAGAATATATCAAAACAGATAAAAGAAGTAAAAGCAAAGACGAATATGTAGCGGTCGGAGAGACGCCCTCCTTCTGGACATCCCCACAAAAGTGTACTATCAACATTACGTAGTTCCGCGACAAAGCCAAAATTTACATATATCTGGTCAAAGCAAATGGGGTTTTGGTAAATGCCGAGTTATTACAGAATGTTGGGAAAAGATTTATGTCAGTCTTTGTGGTGGACAAGCGTTCGCGCAAAATTTGTCGCTCTACACGATCATTAAATCATTGATTTCTCTGAGGATCAAACCCCAGAGGCTAATAAAAGGAAAGGGATACTTCATGTCGAACGTATTTTTAACCACGCCTGCCGACTGTGAAGCTGCATCCAGTCGCAATATTATTTTTAAAAAAAAACTTATTCTTGGAATAGAATATGAAGGCAGGCGAAGGACCTGTATCAGTATTTGAGGTTCCTCCGCAATCGTCGGGGAGCACTTGGCTACATGTCGTTTCCAATTAGGACAGATACTCAGTGCTTCCTCTGACTATCTGACCGGGAGAAGGAGTTTCGAAATAATGATCGATCGGAATGCCTTCACCTCCATCCCCAACTGTCTGGATGTGGCGGGCCAGAAAATGCCAGTTATTTTAGACCAACTTGCTGGAAGTGAGTACAGACTGGTCACCTGTCCTCTTCTTGCACAGAAGGCCTCTGAAGTTCTGGCCCCTGTCGACCCAAATCCCCCTTCGACCGAGTCTGTTGTTTCCCTCTCGCCTGTTCTGGGCATGCTAGCGATCCGGATCGGCGTGTTTAAAGCTCCGGTTGGGTCTGTCTCTCAGCCCCTATTCCCCGAAAAGCCTTTTCCCGCCGCTAGTACAATTGCGGAGAAAGAAGATGGGGACGGAAGATCGTTGACAAGGTCAAAGAGAAGCTCTGGGCAGCGGGACCTCGTTCCACTGAAGTCCCCACGGCAAAAGACACACACGGCCTCACTCCCTCTATCATTTCTAAGGGCGACTCTCCGACCACTTACTCTGACACACTGCACCAGCAGCGTCTCAAATATGAGCATTCTTTTGAGAAAAAGTAAAAACTATAGAAGCTAAAAGAGTCCTTAAAGGAAAAACGCCATCAACCAGGAAGGATACTTAGGCGCTCTTCATCGGAACTTTATCGATAAGTTCGATCTTGTCGATAAGTACCGTAATGAACAACTTCGGGATGTAGTATGGACTGGGACTAATAAATACAGAGGGGCATTCTAGCTACCTCGACCAAGTCTTAGTCAGAAGAGTCGATGTAGGGCTCTTAGGGTGTCCAAACTTCCACTATATTGTTTATTCCGATCATAGGCTTGTCTTGGTCCGTGTAAACTTAAATAAACCTAAGCCTAATGAACGGTAGGCTACTGGAAAATTAACTTATCATTGTTTTCTGAGCAAGATTTCTGGGACCAGTTGCTACTAATGATACAGAAGGAACTGACGGGGGTTGTGGTCGGGTATGCCTTGAGGGACAATTTAAAATCATTTACTGCTGATTATAGTCGTTGACTCAATCTAGATAGGTTAGCGGTGCAAACGGTTTGTGAGAAAAAAGTAGATCTGGCGATTAAATCTCGTGATAGTGGGGACATAGCTTTAGCTAGGGAAGCTCTGGCCTCCTTGCTTATCGGGAAAGATCAAGCTCTGGTAGTTAAAAAGAATGTCCACTGATGCGATGTATATGGCCGCTGAATTGCGAGCAGAGGAATTTCGAAATGTATCTCGGCGACATATCGCGTGCGTCACGTTGCCGGATAAGTGGATCGTGACTACAAACGCGGGCATATGTGAGGCGTTTCGTGATTACTTCCAGGTACGTATAGTAGAGGCTCGACTTTTGGGGTGCGTTCTAGCTACCTCGACCGAGTTTTAGTCAGGAGAGTGGATGTATGGCTCTTAGAGTGTCCAAGTTTACATTACTTAGTTTATTTAGTTCATATGTTTGTCCGGGTCCGTGTAAATTTTGATAAACCTAATGTTAGGTTGGCTGGCTCCTGGAAATTAAACTCATCCTTATTTGGTGTGTAAATATTCCGGGATCAGCTACCAATAAAGATAGAAAGAGAAATAACGTAGTCTGTGATTGGGAATACCTGGTGGGATAATTTAAAATTAGAACGTTTGCTGCTGATTTTAGTCATCGGCTCAATCTAGATAGATTAGCAGCGCAAACAGTTTGTGAGAAAAAAGTAGATCGGCCGATTAAATGCCGTGATTAGTGGGAAAGTAGCCTTAGTTAGGGCAGAGTTGGCCTCCTTGCTTATCAAAGTATAAAACTCTGGTAGTTGGGCCTAGGTTAAAAAGAATGTCCTCTGAGGCGACGAATATGGCTGCTGGATTGCGTGCAGAGGAGTCTCGGAATGTCTCTCGGCGACATATCATGTGCGTCACATTGCCAGATAAGCAGATTGTGACTACAAACGCGGGCATATGTGATGCCAATTTAACCGACTTGCTTTGCCTTGAGGCAGCTGAAGCAGCTAGAGTCGGAAATCTAGGAAGCGCTGAATCAGGTTGGATTGGATAAATCTCCGGGCTTAGATGGTCTTCTCTACGAAGTGTACTTCAAGCAGTTACCCGTTTTGTTCCATGGCTTGAACTGATTTACAGCAGAGGTCTATACCACAACGCTTCACCTGGGGTGTGATCAATTTTCTACGCAAGGACAAGAACGGTGGAGATGGGTTAGGTAACTTTCGCCCTTTAAACATGTTAAATACAGAGTTAAAGATTTTGGCAAAGATCTTAGCCAACCGTCTGCAGGAAAAGCGGTGGCTTACTTCATCAGAAGTTGCCAAAAGGTAGGTGAATGTTGCGCCTTTGTGTCGAGTGAAAGGAGCTGTTTGGAGTGGCACTTTGATACCAGTTAGGCATCAGGATTTTCTTCTTTCTGAGTTCAACACAGTCTAACCCCGCCCAGATTTAGGTTAGTATATGTTTCCATTTTTGTCCTTATTTTTCTCTCTTTAGGTTAACTTAACTACAGGATATTTGCTAATTGGCCCCCTTTGTTCTGTCTCTATTTGTTTGGTTAAATTGCCCCTACCCTCCCTCATCACCTGGTCAGTGTCGTCAGTTCTTTGGTGGGTAGGGGGCGCCTTTCGTTTCGGGTGTGTTTTTTGTATTTGTTCTTGTGTCTGAATGAGTGCATGTTTGCTCCTTGGCCCGCTTTTTTTCTTTTTGAGTGAGTGATTGAATGAATGGATGTTTCATATTATTAAAATCCCACATTGACTTCGTCCAGATTTCTGCCGCATTTAGAGTCTGTCGGAGTTTTTCTTAATAACATTATTTTGTTTAATTTCTCTTAAATAGCTTTGTACACCTTTGTAAATAATCATTGGGACAAAATTTTAAATGTTTTTTTTATTTCCCTTCCCCCCACAGACAATAAATTGTACATATGTGGTCTAGTTAGGATTTTCATAGAGACACTGAGGTATTATGGTGGGTGTTGTAAGAAAGGTAAGTAAGAATGTGTTGTTTTGGTGCAAGGAATATTGTTGTATGTTTCGGTCAGTGTTTGTGGCTAGCTAAGTTTAAACAAATGAAGACTGTCCATTTTCACCATTTCCCCTTGTACTATAATTTATACAAATAAAGATCTTATTGTTCGAAGGCGTTACTATTATTGTATCTGTGATTTACAAAGTCTCTCCTACAAACGGGCATTTCAAAAGTTGCCTTGGGAAAGTAATATATATTTTAAAAGTGGAAATATCTGAAAAATTCTGTGGCGCAGATTTACATTTGGGCAAGATTCGATATCGGCACGTTTTAAAAATTTCCGTTTAATTAAGTTAGTTTCTCTCTTAACAAGTACGCCATTCTTTAGGTCAAAATTACGGCTGAATTTATTTCTATTTATAACTTTGATAAGTTGTTGTGTATTAGTTCCTTTTTGCATTCATAGATTTGTTTTGTTTTTGAGTTTGCCCAATATATTGTAACTAACAGTTGTGATTGTTTATTTACCTGTTTCAGAATTATTATTCTTATGGGCATTTTTGTTTCTAATCATATCCATATTAGCCTGGGAGGGGATTTCAGTTTGTTTGATATACTTAAGATTGGATAAATTGTTTTGAATAATAAATTTTAAGGAATTAATAAGTAATATTATATGTTTGTTTTATATAGTTTATTTTTATTGCCAATTGAGTGTGTCATTAATATATTATCATTTTTTGCGGTTGTATATTTTGTATACCTTTCTCTTAGCATTGTGGATGAAACAATGAGGACAGAGAAGATTTTTAGAGGTGTTTTCTGTGTATATTTCTTCTTCAGATAAATACTGGGAGCTGCAGATTCTTAGTGCTCTTAAATAAAAATTCTATCATTATTCCAGTTTTTATAATGTTGCATTGGTGAGAATAGTAGTTTATGAGGTCATTATATTTGGTAGATCTTCTGTAAACTTTCAATTAAAGGTCATTATTGATACTTTGTAGCATGATATCTACGAAGGGTAAAGTGTTGTTTGTTTCAGATTCAAAAGAAAAATCTATTGTGGGTTCAACGCCATTAATTTTGTTTCTAAGGTGAGATAAATCTCACCATCTGGATATATTATTAGAGTGTCACATATTATTAGAGTGTCACATATTATTAGAGTGCAACATCTTATTAGTGTCTCATATTCATCTAACATAAGAAGAAATTTTTATAAATTATATTTGAAAGAACCACTTTCATATATCAATTTCTGTGACTTCTGTTCGTCCGTCTCTCCTTCTCACCCTCTAAAATAGCCATATATTGAACAATTGAAATCAAATTTTGAGAAGTGCAAACAGGTTAAGGTGGTACAAAGTACAATTCCTTTTACTAGAGTGCGTAGCTTAGTACTATAAATTTTCATTCATTTTATTTGAAAAAATACGTTTTATTATTTTAACATAAAAAAATATACGCCCTGTTTTACAAACGATTTAATGACTGAAATAGCCAATACTTATTTAATAAAAGTGCAATGTTGTTTTTTGAATAGATTTTAAATCCAAGAATCTAGTTTCCAGTTCGTCCAGCGTTTACGAGAACTATAAATAAATCACAAAGCCAAACGCTTCAGAAAGTTGGAATTTGGCTCCAGAAAGTTGTATGTTGCACGTTCAAGAGTAAGAAATTCTAAGAATTTATTCTTCTTTGTTAAAAAAAGAAATTTTAAAAAATTGTTTACCATGAACTTCTATTAAATTAAATTAATTATTAAACCGTGAATTAGTATTTTTTCAAACATTATTTATTTAAATGTCATCCACTGGTTGGCAAAATTGAACGAAATGTCAGTCAGTTATGCACGCTTAGGCGATCATGTATCTTTCGATACATGACTGACGAGGCAGATTTTTTCCGCAGTAGGTTGCCATTTCTTTCTGCGGTAGACCAGTTGATATCCATGTCTATAGAACCCAGTCTGTCCTGCTACTTACCCATAGCTGGGGGGAGAAGAAGAGGATTCATACATTTCCCAAGGGTATTAGCACGTAATTTCAGTCAGTTATGTGTCCAGCGTGATACATGCTTAGGCGATCATGTATCTTTCGATACATGACTGACGAGGCAGATTTTTTCCCGAAGTAGGTTGCCATTTCTTTCTGCGATAGACCAGTTGCCATCAAAGGCTATAGAACCCAGTCTGTCCTGCTATTTACTCATGTCTAAGGGGATAAGAAAAGGATTCATACCTTTGTATTAGCACGTAAGTGAATGTAATGGATTCGACTGGAATTCAAACTCGACTCTCCAATTCGAGCCGCTCTTCATTACTCCACAGTATAGAGTTTGTAAATCTCAACAAAAAAATCTTAGTGCTAACTTCAACAATATTAAATACTGAGGCTATGTCAAAAGTCAGCGTATTGCAAAAGATTCTAGTTCTATAAATTTAAAATTCTTTGGTAAAGAGTTCATATTGTAATTCCAAGTTTATTGAACAGGAGTAGAGGTTTATCCCTAGTTTCCTGTTTAGTATATATTTCATCGGTTCTTCTCCCTTATGATCCTTAATGAGTTAACTGTCTTAACTTTTTGGCGATCCGACTGAACAAAGGCTGTGACTTTTCAGTGTGAGAATAGTGAGTTGGCAGTTTTCTTGTTGCTGCATCCTGACTGGTAGTAAGGTGTCCGAACTTCATGATAACATTTACAGTGGCTTCTCTTGTCAACAGTCGCATAATAGTCGGGTATTTGCAGTGCATTGTCACGCATGGATAGGTGTCCCTGCATCTATTTCCGGTCGGTAATTAGTAGTCCTTTATACACAGAATTACGACAAATATAAAATTTGTCATTTAGCTGATTGATTTCATATTCAGCACCCCGACTCCAGAGTTTCGTAGACTTCTCGTCAGGAGGTTTCAGCAATTGACTGCAGATTTTCTCCTTTTCTTTATTTTCTGAGTTAAAAATTATCTATTTTATTAAAAAAAAATTTAATACATATATTAAGTACGACTGCGGATAAGTTTTATATTTAAACTTTTCAGGAGGTCACATGAGGAAGAGGGATCACCATTTCAATTAGAAAAGATCCAACTCAATTCATAAGACGTTTGGCACGCGAGAGAGGAGTTCCAGCCATGCCAATCCCAAGATCAGTGAAGAGACTTGAAAATTAAATTGTACCTGAAACTTGTGAAGCTACTTGTTACAGACGATAGAAAGTTAGAATTTTAGAGAGGGCGGAGATCATTTTCAATAAGTTTGAAAATGAACCTGGAATAATATATATATATATATATATATATATGTGTGTGTGTGTGTGTGTGACGTTTATTTTAAACCTTCATGAGCTTCCGATCCTTAGCTAGGATTAATTAATGATGAACATGTCATTTTCGTTTATAATCGATTTTATTACGATTCATCTCTTGAGTTTGGAGAGTAATTATACATTCTTATTGTTAAAGTAGAGTACAGTAGTGTTATAAAAAAAAACCTCGGAGAAATCCAGTAAGATATCTTTAATCATTTCTAAGATACAACGATTCAAAGCTTAATCTAACAATTGGATAATTTTGCTGTCACACGATTTGGACAATATTGTTGTTACACCCGGTATATATTAGTTATTTGCAAGGATGTTGCAAAAGATATATTTGAATTTTTACTGCTTTTCTCGTCTGAATTCTTATAAAGAAAGAACATTTTTTCTATTTCGGCGTTTTCTTTATCAGAAGGGAAAAAGAATCACATTTCACCTAATGTACTCATAAAACCATTGTGTTCGCAACGATTAAACACATATCCTGCCAGTCTTTTGTCTTTCAGCGAAAATCCGGACGGCGTTTTAAATTCAGTTTCAGCCTCCGAACAAACGTGGCCTACATTCGTCATGTGATATTTGAAAGAGAATGCATTGTATTCGTCGTACAAGTTGACATTGAGCTGTTTTGCTTCCGTTACTTACAACAAAAAAAGAAAAAGAAATCGCAAGAAATTCAATAACAGAAAGAAAAAGAAGAATAGAAAAACAAAAAAAAAAAACGAAAAAAAAAACGAAAAAAAAAAAACGAAAAGAAAATCCGGGATAGTTATTCGTTTCGGCTGGGAAACAATTTCTTGTTTTCATACCCCCCCCCCATTATTTATTGGTTTACAGTTGCAATTCACAACCGCTAAAAATGACAGAATTCGTGCACAATCATCAAACCACCAGATGTTTACTGGTATCCCACTATCGTGCAATGGTTAGCTAGTTTCTATCGCGGACTTCAAATATCTGAATTGTTCTATTTGTGTGCAATATAAGACTAAACTAAGAAAATATCACCTGCTGCGATAGCCAGGTCAATCCTCATTGGGCGCAATAAAATATACCGCCTCAGGTTAAAACTACTAAATAACACTTCTTTTATATGCCTAGACAGATGAAGGACCCCTTGGATATACTGTAGGCTGTCAGCTTGGATTTGCTGGTGTTACAATGCATAACACGGAATTCGAAATCAGAGTTCCAATTCCAGTCAGGTCCGTTGTACTCCCTTATGTAAGAATACCATTGGCAATGATAGGATTCCACGTCCTCCCCCCATCTATGGGTTAATTAATAAGACTTGTATTAGTAAATATTTATTATCTTGAAAAAAAAACATACTCAAAATTTAAAAATATTTTCTGGCTTTAGATAACCTGAAAAATGTTGATAAGACGTATATAAAAAAAAATATATGTGCCGTTTTTTCTTCAGAACTTAAACGATCACGGTTCTCCACGACTTTCTACCCCTTGTAGTATTAGGCAATGATTTTCACCTTACTATCCCTCCTTTTTCTTGTTCTGTCATCCATTTACACAAGATCCCATGCTGGTTCCATCTGATCATTTTGCCATCCTGTGAGTGTCAAATTCTCCAAGCACCCTTTTCTTCATTAAGCATCTCAAAAAGTTACGCTGTCATTTTTTTTTTGTTTCCATTTTCACTAAAATTTCTTCGTTGTTCACATATTCCGTGTCTGGTATGTTCAGTGTGCCTCTGTAGAGCCATTTATCTATTATCTCAAATTTCCGTTCCTTTGTGAGATTTTTGATGATCAGAGATAACTGGAAAGCAAGAATTCAGAAGAAAGTCCTATAACCGAGAAAAGCGAGAGAACGAAACTCACAGAACTTATGGCTACATTTAGCAATTTCAACCCTGAAAAGATGAGACCTAACTGCCAATCCTGTACTGCGCTGACATTTTTAAAGTCGGCGTACCAAAGAGAACAGCGCGTCAGAACAATTACCATAAAATGTTTACAGAAAAAGCATAGAGAGACAATGTTTTGGCAGTGGAAACGTAGAAAAAAATCTTCACTTTTTCTCGCTCCTACATGCTTGTGCAAATTAACTAAAACAACCACTATAATGTTCTTTCTTCCAACATACGATCAGTTTTAAATCCACTGGAGTGGCAGGGTGTAATCGATTTCTATTTTTCCTCATCTTAGGTAATTTGCAGTGGTGAGCAGCAATGTGAATCTATTTTTGTGGTATATGATGAAATTCGCTTGGCCTTGAAAAATACTGCGTCATCTCTGATTGCATCAGATTTCTATCACGCCCAGACACTATTGCCTCGACTGTCGATTAGTTGTCCTACGGCCATTGTTTGCGATGGAAGTTACTCCAAGGAAGCGTACGAAAATTGAAACGCTGCACGAGCACACTGACAAGCCTTACGAGTACTGTAGATTGGCCAGGAAAATGTCCTGATTTAAATCCAATCGAGAATCTGTGGTAAATCTGCAAGGTAAGACTTCGGGGAATGGACACACGAAGTAGTAACATGTGCACTGGGTCATGTTTCATTAGAAAAATACGTCAAATGTAAATAATAACGGAATTCTTTGTTTCAATTAACTTGCACAAGGGTGTACTTTTTTTCCAGTTGTTTTTCCCGATTAAACTCAGTTTTGTAATCTTATATTAACTATTCTTGAGTACATTTCCGTGAGATAGTACTTAACAAGCAGAAATTATAATGAATTTGATCCTAAATGTGTATCCATATAAACTTGTGTTGGATTAAGATCGTCCAGCTGTGATCTTTTCACCAACTATCTATTCCCATTTGCCTCTTTGAAAAGAGATTGTCCAACATAGTGGGATTCACATTACACTTAAATCCTCTCATCTTTGTTTTCAACAAATTTCCTGTTTCTTCATATTGATCTTAGGTTCTAGAAAGCATTATTCGCTATTCCAATCTGAAATACCAGTTACTATTTTAAATATTATAATCCTTCATTACTCTCCACAGCTTCTTTTTAAATATTTATTAATTGCCTAAATTGATTTGTTTACAGTAAGCTTCATCCTGTACAAGGCCTAGCGGCTACTCGGGATAAAAGTTACGTTAGGGGCGAGTTTTTACGAATTGGAGGGGAAGATAACGGATGAATGGGTTAAGATTCTAGTGATCGGGAAATCATCCTATTGAGAGGAGGTTCCACAGAGAAGTGGTTCGCAGGAAGAATTCGAGGGTGGAAAAATAATTTGTCACCTACAAGGACTCAAAGACGGTTGGAGGGTGTGGTTTGTGCAGCCCTCGTCCAAATATGACAAGAGTACTAAAAAAAAAAAAAAAAAAATGTGGCGCGCGCCTCTAACATTTCTATTGATACTTACATGGAAATATTTCTTGAATAATATTCCCTTACTTTTGTCTTACCAGACTTTGAATTATGGCACGTTGTGTCCTTCATATGTTTTGACAGCCCTTTCAACCACTTCTCAGATTTAAAACCTTGATTAACGAATAACATTTTTGACCCTGTATATAAACACACGCAACAAAATAAATCTTACATTTGCTTTGTTAAAGTCTGTCAGAGGACAAAACGCGTTGGTTAAGAATAATTTTCCTCTTGTATTTTTATTTATTTTGTTCCTTCACAGATATAATCTATCTGAAAATAGTTTACACACAAACACATATGCATACATGTGTGTGTGTGTGTGTGTGTATTATTTTATTAACTACTCTAATGTGCAGGCTTCGGCGATAGTATATGGACGCCGTGTACTTGCCCAGCCTACATGTCCCCAACGTTTCGGCCGTACCGACAAGATCCACAGGGGTCGGTTTGACTGCAGGAGTTGGCGGAAAGTTGTTAGTGTTGAACACCTAACCGCCTTCGGGTCTCTACTTTGGTCTTTCTTTCTGGATTTAATTCCATAGCCTTTTACGTGTTTGCATATGCTCGCGAGGCAGCGGAGGTATAAAATCACGGTTTTCCTTCCCTTAGATTAACTGTCTTCCTGGGCCTTCATCTATCTGATGTAGCTGGTCACGAGGCGCCAGTTTTCCGCCTTCACTCATACCCCGTTTGGAGCTGGACTTAGAGGCTATTTGAGACGCATGCCACGGAGCCTGTTCCTACAGTCACTTCCAGCTATGATAACCTTTGGAACATATATACTGAATGAATATAAATATTATATACATTACGCGTTTTAGAAGCTCCAAAAATTAATGTTTTTTTGTTTTTTAAATATGTAAGTAAGACGTTAGATAAACAAAAACACTAGAAGGCAAAAGAAATTACGAAAAAGTACGTAAATAAATAAACACAAATATCGAAAAATTTGTTAATTTTAGAAAACAGCAGAAACGAAAAACGAAAATATCAATCTGGATTTAAGCTTAAAATACTGAGAGATTATGAAGTCATGAAATTATAAAACAAAATAAAATAATTTGTGCAATCGTAATTCCACATGTATAATACGCCTCCATCCATAATATGCAACCCTAAGAATTTTTTTTAAAGCATTTCACCCCAAGCAAGGCGGGAAGCCACTAGCACGCAAGGGGTTACAGAGGATTTGGATCGAGAGCAGATAGGAGTGATAGAGGAAAGGATGAAGAGAAGGATAGTGGATAGATCAAGGCAAATGGAGATGTCGATTGACATTGCATTTGAATAGTTGGAGATTATAGCTATCAGGGAAACAGGAATAGGGAAGGGAGTTCCACAGGCGAGAGGTGCGTGATATGAAGCTATTGGAGTAGAAGAGACGGCTACATTTAGCAGTTTCAACAGTGAAAGGGTGAGAGCGGGATGTCAGCCTCGTAGGACGCTTGAATTCATGAAGTCTGGGAACCAGTGCAAGCAGCTCATCGGAGCAATTACCGTGAAAGTATTTGTAAAAAAAAAACAGAGAGAGAGACGACGAAACGTCTGTGAGAGAGCGACTGCAGACGAGATGCCAGATCAGGGCCAATTACATTGCATATCCGTCTCTGGATCTTATTAAGAACCCCGAGGCAAACAGAAGGGGCTCCAGACCATATATGGCAGCAATACTCCATGCAAGGGCGAATGGTTGATTTGTAGATTTGAAGGATCGATTCCGGGGAGAAAAATTTCCTGGCGCGGCACAGGGAGCCAACTTTCCTTGCGGTGGCCGAAGCAATTGACTCAATGTATTTTTTCCATCTCAGGTCAGCAGACAACGTGAGACCAAGCAGTTTTTGTGCTGAAAGTTTAGGAAAATGCTTCTACTCGGGCATAGTACACACCTCTTCTCTAGTAATGAAACCCTATAAATTGTCTCTCCAATTTCATTATGGCCAGCATTTCTTACTCTTATTCAAGCTGAAATTGAAGATATTTATCAAAATTTCCAATCATCAAGATTCTGAAAGGAAATGGAAATACCTATATTGTGCCTACTACGCAGATTCATTAACCTGTTTTTGTTTGATAAAATGTGCAATCTACCGGATCTCTATGTAGTTCGAGTTAGTTATACATAACTCTAGTTGGCTTAATAGTTCAAGTTAATATATAACTTGAGTTGTTTGTAAAAAGTAGACCAAATAAGAGTTGGCCTGAGAAATATTTAACAAAGATAAAATGAATAAAGGAACAAAGAAATTAATTAAAAAAAATTTATTGGTCTTGATCATGAGTTTTTTTTACAAAAAAAAGGTTTTAAATATAGAATAATATTATTCTAATTTAGTTTTATGATAATTCTTATTTTATTTTACATTTGAAAGTATTGATAGGTACATATAATTGTATTTCACATCATTATAGAGGTCGCAATCCCCGAATATTAGTGTCAAATTGTCGTATGTTTGGGATGAGTGGTCATTTCGTAACTGAAATCGACCTATGAAACGACAGTTTTTTAATATCCTTTGTAGCTGTGCATAATACGCACCCCTCATTTTGCTTATTACTTTTTAGAGAAAAAAATGCGTATTCTACACGGGGAATTACGGTACCTTTTTGAGCTAGACTACCAATTGATAAAAAATGAATAAGAGTAGATTAATGCAAAGTTGATAAATATAACTTTAGATAAGCAAAACCAGAAAGAAAAAAAAAGACAAAGTATCTTCCAGGCAGTTGTACTAAAAAAACAAATAAATGCCAATACAGAAAACAAAACAAAAAAAAACAAACAAAAAAACTCGATAACTATTTATAAAGACTAAAAATCTTGAACCTGTGCATACATAAAACGAAAGAATATTAAACTCTGAATTTTCCACCATAGAGGAAAACATTCTATAACATGTTTACAATATTTAAAACGTATAACATCTTTGTCATTTGTAACAAAAATATTTAAAATGTATGTATCAGCTACATTTAGTGAGAGACTATTCTACAGGTAAGTCGATTTTTACTCGATACACGTATATTTAAATTCAAATAAGGTTTCTTTAAAAACATTATACAGAACGTAGGGCTCTTCACAACTTCCTTTTCTTCGTAGCTCTAAGATTTGTCTCGTTACTATCGTACCCAGTTCAAGTCATTTACACAAGCTCGCTAACTAGGTTAACGGATGCCTCCTTTTGCTCAAATATCCTTCGATGCGTCTTGTAAGTGTCAAATTCTCCAGGTCTTCTTTCCGCAATGGTTTAGAGAAATCTCAGCTATCACTTTCTGATTCTAAATACAAGTCTCCTTTTTGGTCGTAATTTCATTAAAGTAGAAACTTATGAGTTAACCATGCAATGAATATTGCTGTCACATATGTTCTGTGCATCTGCTATATATTTAGAAATGTTTGATAGTATCCAAAGAAGGATCTGAAATGTTATTGGATCTGACCTGGCATCTCGGTTTCACTTATTGTCCTCCCCATCGTAATATACTTTCTCTGGAACTTTTATATAAATATGCTCATAGTAGTTGTTCTCTTGGGTATCGTGTATAATCGAGTATAGGGCGAGATTTTAGGATCAGATTTTTAGTTTTTTTTATGGGGTGGAGGTCGCATTATACACAGGTAATATTTCTGAAGAGGTTAAAAATCATGCATGAACTTAAACAAAAGTACGGTATGTAAATCTTTGTGTCATATATTTTACGGTAAGTGATTTATTTCTGACAGCAGCTTAACACAGAGGCCTAAATCAAGTACTTGGGGAGGTAGAGTTGGTTTGGGCCAAGAAGGTGGCTGCGGGAAGACCCTATGTCTGGTAACTGGACTTTACACCAAGCCACACAAACAGAAGAACCCAGTTATTGCTGTCAGGCAATATTTGCGACCACATCACTCCTTATATGTGGCCACCTAACTACCCAGACTGCAACCCCCTTGATTATTATGTGTGAGAGCGCAGTTGAGCAAGAGACCAACAAAACTCTTTGTAACACCAAAGATGAAATGAAGGCAAGTATTATGGCAGCATTCACCAATTTAAACAAGGAGACTGCCCAGAACAGTTGCAGAAGATTCCGAAGTCGTCAGGAGGCTATGACTGAAGTTAATAGTGATTTTACTGAATAAATTTACTCTTTTAGCATTTCAAGATATGTTTGTGCAATTTTGGTAAATATATCAGTTAAACTGAGATATCAGTTTTATTTAAACGGTTACATCAATCAGACGACACTTTATCGATCGCACCCTGTATATGCCATATATATTCAAGTATATTGAGGGTTTAATGATAAGTTTCTTATGTAAAAAAAGGGGGGGTCGCACTATACACAGGTAATTTCTTTCTGAATACGTTAAAAATCATGCATTTACAGTGACCGGTTGCACAAGGCACAGGTAATTAATTGTTTTTAAGAGAGGGTTAAAGAATATGCAAAAAATATTTTTAACTGATAACAGAATCTGCATTACTTGAGGACTTTGAACAGCAGCAACAACGAAAATGGATTGCACATTTAACATGAAAATAATGATATAATAGATATGCTAACATTCCACACTATTTGCAACAGAATTTTAGGAAGGAAACCCAAACAAATAATGGAAAAACGCCAAACGAGAAGCAAAGATGTCATTATGTCCAGACTCACATACTATTATAACCTGTTTGTATATCCTAAAAAAAAAGGAAGGTCTTCCGGTATGTGTGGCATGCCAAGAGCCATTCACCATAAAACACATACTGACAAAGTGAAGCAATTTTAATTCAACCAACTTAAAATACGACCAAAGAAGAAACTTAAAAGAACTTTTTTAAAAAATTCGGATTCATTTTACATATTCCAGTTTCTAAAGGAAATTAAACTGATTTCAAAAATATAATTGAAAGAAAAAAATATATAACCATATCTAACAGCAGTCTTACGATGTAAAATAAAATCTTTTTGACTGTTCAAATGGAAGATTTTATTTAGAAAAATATTAAATTTCGGCATTAAATAACCTAATGGGTTGATAAGCCGTAAACCAAAACAGACTAAATTATAGTAAAATGACCAAAAATACATTTTATCTGTAATTGATGGCATCCAATTGCGTTCAAGGTACATTTAGTCGAAGCCATAAAACACATACTGATAAACTGCAGCCATTTTAATTCAACCCACTTAAAATACAGCCAAACAAGAAACGTAAAATAACTTTTTCAAAATACGGATTCATTTTATATATTTCAGTTCCTATGAGAAAAAATAATGAAAATAAAGTTTCAAAAATATAATGAAAAATCTATATATCCAATAACTAACAGCAGTTTTACTATTTAAAATAAACTTTTTTGACTTTTTAAATATAAAACTTTATTTAAAAAAAACAAAAAAACGCTGATTTCGGCAGTAAATGTCCCAGTGGATTGATATAAAGTAAAACAAACGAAACGAAACGAAACAAATACTGGAAAAGCGACAACAGTGAACTTTAAAATCTTCTTTTCATCAAACATAGTTTTAATAGAAACATTTCATATATTCGACGGTCGCTAGTACTGATTGCTTGGTTAGTGAATGCTGAATGTCGCCTTATAAGGAAACTGCTAATATTATTTATATCATCAACATAAATTATTTCGGTTGCCATTGTTTCGCTGATGGCAAGATGATCAACTTTCAAAGCATGTTTGTTTTTTTAAAATGCAATTAGAAAACATATTTTGTTTAAATACACAAATCATCAAAATGACTTCCAATGGCTGAACATTTCGACTTACACAATGTTCCGGTTACAGATGACTATTTTCATTTCGTTCAGACTGTTTGTACGTATATATATATATATATATATATATATATATATATATATATATATATATATATATATATATATATATATATATATATATATATATATATGTGAAGAAATATAATTCTGAGGTGTGCTATATTTATGAGATAAAGTGATCAATATTAAAGACAGAGCGTATGTAAATATAAACATAAAATAACAATACAAAACAATATAACGATATAAAATAACAATATAAATAAATATAAATTCAATGTTCGCTTTTACAAATATATATATATATATATATATATATAAATGAACATTGAAGTCAACACTTCACGATAGACGCACTCGTCAGGCCACCAGTGTTGAGTTTTTTCTCGACTATTTATATATACGGATCAGTGGTGCATTGTGGGTAGTCCATTCTGGCGGTGATTTTGGCGGTAGTGGTTTATTTCTTTCTTTATGTATTTGGGTTAATTTGTTTTACTTGTTTTTTTATTTATTTTCATTTTTTATTTTATAAATTTATTTATTCTTTTCGGTTTTCGATGTTTTATTAACGTAGTAATTTTTAATGGGGGATTTACTTAGGCAGTTAATTTAATAGCTTGTTTTGTTTTATATAATAATTCAGTCACAATGTTTAAAATGTACTCAATACATATCTTTATTCATATTTATATATTCATTGAAAGTTTCAGTTGTAGATGTGATGGAGAACGCAAAAAAGAAACCATTTCCGAGCTTGCTATCTTGAAGGTGGATGGCAGTTAAAATCAATATCGTATTTCTCAGTTGAAAAAGTGTACAATTTTACTGAAAATACACCTTTATATTTCTTGATGGCGTTTTTGTTTGACTTCATAATTTGTTCTCAAATACCTGCTGCACATTCATGCATTTTAATTCTTGTTCATGAAAAACAAAGTATGAGCTTTCTTGTTCCTTATTATCAAAGTAGAATGATTTTAGACAATAAAATTAATGTTTAAAACAAAGTACCATATTTGACGCCATATAAGACGCACGGATGTATAAGACGCATCCAAAATTCAGCAGATCACATCAAGAAAAAAAATTATTAATTTTTTTTTTTCTAAACGTTTCATCCCAAGTAAGGCAGGAAGCCACTAGCACGCAAGGGGTTACAGAGAGTTGGAGCGAGAGCAAAGAGGAGTTATAGAGGAAAGGATGTAGAGAAGGATAGGGGATAGATCAAGGCACATGGAGACGTCGATTGACATTACATTTGAATAGTTGGAGATTATAGCTATCAGGGAAACAAGAAATTGGGAGGGAGTTCCACAGGCGAGGAGTGCGAGACATGAAGCTATTGGAGTAGAAGAGACGGCTACATGTAACAGTTAAATTAGTCAATTATTAGTAAATGGTACATCCTAGCCTATATTTATGAGGTATAAACAAGCCATGATTACAATTAAACAAAAAATAATAGGAAAAAAAGAACACAAGGCTATTTTTCTTCCATATATGAGTATACTTCATACATCGATTTTTTCATGCTTCTACGACAGTTTTCATGTAGTTTGTGGCCTTTTTCTACTGCCCAGAGTGACAGCCTATAGCTGGCTGCGACGAATAGTCAAGAAGATTCTATTGGCCAGCGTGTGAGCCAACTGAAGACTGACACGAATGTTAATTAGCATGCAAAAAAATCGATAGCTTCATTCGTCACAAGTGGGAAAAAATTAAATCTGCATGGCACTACTTTACTCCATTTGGCTCATTCGCTTGCTTAAACTCAACGTTGATTCTGATTCCGCAGAACTGGGTTGGGTGTGAAAAAATATTTGTTGTTAACATTCTTTTTTCATATGGTTTTTCCAGTTACGAGTCCTTTTTTAAAGCTGACCGTTTTGTGTTCATTTTGTTTAGTTCTTTTTTCGTAACAGATTTAATGTTTAGTATAGAGCTTAGAAAAAGTCGCAGTGTGAGATAGGCAAGAAGTTAGGCATGTAGCAACATCAGCACGGCAAAGGGCACTCCTTTAAAGGCAAGGAAGGGAAAACATATTTTAAGTCCAGTGATAGCGATTGCTGTATGAGTCGTACGATTTTTGAATCAAGCACGGGCAACGCCGGGCTGCTAGAGCCATATAAGACGCAGGGGAATTTTAAAAGATATTATTATTAAAAAACGGTGCGCCTTATATGCCGTCAAATACTGTAATTTATAATTGAATGACATTGATTCTTTGATTTCATTCGCGCCAATTCTAAGAGACCATTATTTGCCTCAATATAACATCCCGATGAATATAAATTATTAAAAGACTTTTGTTAAATTTTGGGATGATAATTTAACAATTTAACCATTAAATTAAGATATGGAATGAAAGACAAGGTCATTTCTCTGCAAATCTCCTTCATTATAACACATTATTGTCCACTGGTACCAAAAACAGAATTCAGGTGATATTTACAAAAAGCTGGCTGTTGAAAATATTCTTTATTTATATTTATATATACATTTATTTATTACAGAATAATTTAGAAAAAGTCCGAAAAAAATTTATCATTATCGGACTTTTAAAGTTTTAAAAATTGACTGATTTCCTTTTTCGATCTAAATTCCTTCTTAAGTTTAACCTGCTTTCACCTTATCATGAAGAATAACTTGAACATTTACTGTGTAGTCGGTATAACTGATAAATGTGAGACATGAAGGGATTGAAATAACTCGACTAATATCGATATCTAAAAACTGAACGAATTATCGATGAGATACTAATCTACCTTTCTTTCTCTCACTGTCGGTAAGAGAA
>OZ038500.1:6262868-6285368 GCA_964036315.1 Acanthosepion esculentum | reverse complement strand
TTTTATTCCCACCCGTTTAAAACCAATAAAACGTGATTTACGATTCATAAATATTTACAGTGGGCCGGTGGGGTTGAGCTGAACACTGTTATTTGAAAGCATTCTGTAGTCCACTAGCTGAGCTACCCGCCTACGCCAGGTATAATATCAAAACTTAAATCACAACGGCTTTTTACGAAAACAGAAAAAAAATTCTTTATTACTCTAATGGAGATCTGGTTATAATTCGCCAGAGTTAAATTATATGCAACTGCTGAATACGTGTGACATAAGATCAGTTTAATATCGGAAGCTCAAGCGTGTGCACACATAGGCCAGGTCTAAAATTAGCCCATCCCCACAACCGTCGGTTGCGCTAGCATTACCACCGACCCCATGTTAGTTCAATGAGGAAGGGTACGATTACGTGAAGCTCATAATAATATTTTAATTGCGCTCTGTCAGCATATATATATATATATATATATACCATTATAGGATTGATGTATATGGAATAAATTCCAATAACCAACAAATACTATTCTTAAAAGAGTGCTCAATACAGAGTAGAGCAAATATAATTATTTATTCGAAAATTATAATATAAATATGTTATAAAATCAATACAAAAATAGCCATTTTGTTTCAACCCTTCTGGTGTCTTATTAAGTGATGGTGTTGAATGTAGAATATATATATATATATATATATATATATATATATATATATATATATATATATATATATATATATACCCAAGTTTAGGATTGGTATATACGGAGTGAATTCCAATAACCAACAATTATTATTCTTTAAAGAGTGCTCAATACAGAGTAGAGCAGATATAATTATTTATTTGAATATTACAACATAAATATGTTATAAAATCACGACAAAAGTAGCCATTTTGTTTCAACACTTCTTATCATCACTTGATAAGACACCAGAAGTGTTGAAACAAAATGGCTACTTTTGTCGTGATTTTATAACATATTTATGTTGTAATATTCAAATAAATAATTATATATATATATATATATTCTACATTCAACAAGACATCAGCTATTTTTTAGTGATACTATATCATATTTATGTTATATTTTTCGAATAAATGATTATATATATATATATATATGTATGTATGCATATATATATATATATATATATATATATATATATATATATATATATATATGGGGGGTAGGTGTGTGTGTATAGACAGAGAAAGAGAGAGAGAAAGGGAGGGAGGGAGAGATAAGGAGAAAAAGAGAAATAGGGAGATAGAGGGAGAAAGAAGGAGTGAGAAAGAGAGAGAGAGACAACTGAGTTGCGCTTTTTCCGAAGTGAGAGACACAACTGAGAGATGACATGACGACGCTACACTTCAATCTCGAGCGAAAGGCCGAAAAGCAATAGCGACCCCGATAAAAGCGACATTTTTCAGACGCCCAGTATCGAACGAAAGAAATCGAGTAAGACAATCGCCAAAAATCAAATCCAGTTACCGTAAAAAAAATGACATCATCTGCTGAATTATTTCAAAATTTTTATTAAGAGAAATTTTCGTAAGGCGGGGGATTTGGTTAGTTATTATTATTATTATTATTATTATTATTATTATTATTATTATTATTATTATTATTATTTCCTTTGATATCTGTCGTTTACACATTTCTTTCCGGGTATCATTACACATTCCACTGCAAATAAATAAAAAATTATTACATAGATAAATCCATTCTTAAAGTGTGGGATGTACTTGTCAGAATAATTTCAAACTCCTTGTTTTTTGACAGCTTTTCGAATATCTTCAAAGATACATTGCAGTCTTATATCAATAAGGAGGCACTTATTTTGTTTGTGGTCTTTAATAACAATGTCTGGGCGGTTGGCTTTGATTGTTCTGTCAGTGTGTCTTGTGTAGTCCCATAGAATTGTAACATGTCCTATCTCCGTAACCGGGTCAGGGTGGTGTTCATACCAGTTTCTTTCAGTTTCCTTCCCGTAGAAGTTGCACATTTTCCTGTGCAGATATTGGCCCACTCTGTTATACCGGGTTTCATATTCAGTGGGTGCCAATACCTGATACAAAATGATCAATGGTTTCTGGATATTTACCACAGAATCTGCATTTTGGGCTAACACAGTATTTTAGTATATGTGCTTGATAATTCCTAGTTAACAAGCATTGGTCCTGTGCAGCAAGGATAAAACCTTCAGTTTCAGCTTTCAACACAGCACTACGTAGCCACTGATGGGTACAGTTTTTGTCTACGTCACCTTGTTTGGTATGGGCAGTGTATTGGCCATGAAGCGGTTTATCCTGCCATTTTTTCTGTATCTGGTCGATTGCATTTGTCTTTGCTTTCTTTTTTAAGTATTTTGCAGTTTCAGCCGGTTTACCGTGCTGTACTTGTATTTCTGCGCCCATTTGAAACTCCATTTTGAATTTGTTGGCTTCCTTTATTACGGAGTAAAGACGCTTACTACTTTCATGTTCCTTGTCACATACCATCATCCAGTCTTCTGTAGTTTCCAATTATCTTTGGAGGCTAATTGTTGTAGTTTTGTAGGACAGTCCTAGTTAAACCAATCCTCTACCTCCTTCGGATCTGGGCTCATACAGGCGATCAACATCAGCTTTGGGATGATGGATGCGGTAGCAAGTGAGGTGCTTTCTCATTTTGGCGTCCATTCGCTTAATTTTAGCTATGGTCCAGTTAAGGACATTAAAGCTGTATTGCACCACAGGGACAGCCAAGGTGTTTATGGCTGATATTCTGTTTTTTGAGTTTAGCTCGGTATTTAGTACCAGGCGTACACACCTGTAGTACTCCTTTCTTTCCTTCTCCTTCTTTTGGGGGTGTTGTATGCCATCTCCTTCGCTAATTCCTAGGTACTTATAAGCTTTATCATGCTCCGGTTCCCTAATCTTTGTGACACAATCTAAATCTATTAAGGGTGCTTCTGTAATGTTACTTTTGCACACTTATCTAATCCGAAGTTCATATCTATGCTGTCACTGAAGTATTTTACAATATTGAGGAGGCCCTTCAACTCATTGTCGTCTTTGGCAAAGAGTTTGAGATAATTCATGTAGAGTAGGTGATTGGAAATTTCCTTATTTATTTTGTAACCATAGCTACTCTTGTTCAGCTCATGCGTAACGGGGATTAAGGCCAAACAAAACAGAAGGGGTGACAGAGAGTCTCCTTGAAAGATTCCACGTCGGATATTTAGTCGGTTAGATATGGCAGTGCCCCTGGTGTGACTAAGGTATAGTTTGGTGTTCCACATTCCCATGCTCTGCTTAAGGAAATTTAATATCACAGGGGAGACTTTGTACATTTCCAAAGTCTTAAGGATCCAAGAATGTGGAACACTGTCAAAGGCTTTACGATAATCAATCCACGCTGCACTGAGATTTCTACGTCTGCTCCTGCAATTTTCCAGAATCATTTTATTTATTAGTAATTGGTCTTTGAAGCCATATGAACCTCTCCTGCATCACTTCTATTCCAGCGGAAGAATGCTGGTTGTTTCGAAAAAGGAGTAAACACGGTTCGTCAGGAGAAACGTGATCAACGTATACGTTGTGGAGAGACATGTTATCGGTCGATAGTTTTTCGGGTCGTCTGTTTCATTTGTTTTTGGTATGAGGTATGTAATACCTTCAGTAATGCATTCCGGGATTTTATTGGGATTATTTACAAGCGTTGATAATGTTTTCGCAAGTATTTGGTGGATAGATGAGAGATGATAAAGCCAGAAATTGAGAACCTTATCATTTCCTGGAGATTTCCATTTTTGCGTTTTCGTTAGAGCTTGCCTAACATCATCTGTGGATATATTTTCCCATTCTTGCAGAGGTGTATCCAGCATTCGTTCTTCTTCACGTCGGATCCAGTCTGAATTTGGGTTATATTCCTTCGGGCTGCTCCAAATATTTTTCAAAAATATCTGTACATTATCAATCGGTGGTGGCCTCTCGACATGTATAAGTGTTTTTCCAATTTCCCTGTAAAAGTTTTTAAGGTCCGTTTGGAATATTATATTTTGGCGATAGAACCTACAAGGTTTTTCGTATCGTCTTGTTCTCTGTGCCTTTAGCTGAAGTTTCTGCTTCAGCATTTCCATGGTTGATGGAATGTCAATTAGGGATTTACTTTTATATTTCCGCTTGATCTTTTAGCACTTGCGTGTGGAAATATTAGGGTTTCTGGTAAGCTCATCTAATATAGAAAGCTCACATCTGATTTGTTTTATTTCTCGTAACAGTTTTGCTTTCCAAGCTGGCTCTCTATGTCTGTTAACTTTATTTATTGTCTTGATCCCAAGCTTCAGAGTCGCTGCTAAAGCTGTTGCGTATATGACGTTGTTAACTTCAGTGATGTTTCCCGGTGGTTTATCTGTTAACAGTGTTTCCAGAGCAGCGTTGTATATTTTCACAATGTGCTTGTTGGAATTCGTCATATGGATTTTGGGTAGCTGGTCTCTTTCTGACAATTGTATGAAAGTTACTTTACTGAGTACTTGGATTACGTGGTTTTTCGCTTCGGTGATTTCCGATTTGTGGTTTTCAAGGAATTCTAACATAATGTATCTGGAGTCATCCTCAGTGACATTGTCTGGAGAACTGCAGGTTGTGTTTAAGATAGAGTCTTTGATTTTATTTCCTGGGAGGTTATTTCGCATTTCATTTGTTTTAATTTTTACCTCATCCTCTGTCACATTACTTATTTCTACATTCATCTCATTACAGTTTGAGTGATGGGTCATAGTATGTTGTCTTATGTCTAATTTTATCCTATCTATTTCTGTCTTTGAAAGTCTGTTGTTTCGCATAATGTCCATACGGACATCAGCACACGTGTTTGGATTGAGGTTAGGTCTTATATCATTTCCCACCATACTTCTCCATATTTGGTATGTTTGATTGGTGGTGTTCTTTGCTGGGTTTTCGAGTGCAGTGAAGAATGGTGCCATGACTTGTCGAAACTCTTCGCAGGTCCATTTCGTTAGTTTTCTGTTTTTAGTAGATTTGGTATTGAGTCACTTGGTCCAATGTTGGCAGTAATCCGGTTTTGGTGACCTAGTGTCTCTTCGTCTGTGGAAGAGTTTGTTCCAGTGACAGATTTTTCGTCCTCAGACTGGATCCTCTCTGAGGGACATTACTTATTTCTACTCTTGTTGACCCTGGTGACGACCGATCCGGTATGAAATTTTATTCCTATTCATTGAAATTGGCAGTGATTTGCGTTTTAACCTTGACCGCCAAGGGGTAATTCTGTTCAAGTTACCAGCTTTCGGAGGACTATGGAAAAAGGCCCAAAAGCACGCCCAACATGATATATCGGAGGTGGAATAGTTAATAAAAGTGTATTATATTCAGTGGGGTAGAATATACTAAGTTTTAACTCAACATAAGGTGGAGTGGCATCTCACAAGGGGAGTATCAGATTTTAGTATATAGAGTTATATATATATATATATATATATATATATATTGATGTTCCCATGTGCCACATTTTTTATATTTCTATTTCAAGGTCCTTGTATCTTGACAGTTTTTCGAATATCTTCAAAGATACATTGCAGTCTGCAGGTACTGTCATATCAATAAGGAGGCACTTATTTTGTTTGTGGTCTTTAATAACAATGTCTGGGCGGTTGGCTTTGATTGTTCTGTCAGTGTGTATTGTGTAGTCCCATAGAATTGTCAGGGTGGTGTTCGTACCAGTTTCTTTCAGTTTCCTTCCCATAGGAGTTGCAAATTTATTATTATTATTATTATTATTATTATTATTATTATTATTATTATTATTATTATTATTATTTCTATTTCTGCTATGGTCACCCTACCTACCAAGTCTGCGGGAAGACCTAAGGCAGGTAGTGGTGAATTGATATGGCTACATTTCATGATCTGTTTTTCTAACTCCCATAATATCACTAGCGTTAAATGGACAAAGTTCTTCTTAGTGTGTGGGCTGTACTTATCAAGACAATTTTTGTATCTCTCTTAAAATGTGATTTCCAGGGATTTTTTCAATGTGTTGTTGTGTTCCTTTTTTATCATTCCAAGCGCACCTACTATGACTGATACTATTTTTGTTTTCAATTTCCACATTTTTTTTTCTATTTCGATTTCCAAGTCTTTATACTTTGATAGTTTTTCAAATTGCTTCGTTGCTATATTAAACTGCGCTGCGCAAGCTATATCGATTAGTAAGCAAGTTTTTTAATTTATTTTCGGATTTTGACAATTACATGCTGCCTATTTGCACCAGTCTTCCTGTCTGTAAAGATGGTGTAATCTCATAGAATTATAATATCTTCTCTTTCTGTAACCGTTACTGTATTATGTTCATACTTGTGTTTGTTAACATCAATTCCAATTTTTTGCAAATCCTGTTATTAATAATATATAATTAGTATTTACACCCGTAAGAGACACGTTTACACTCTTTTTGTTAAGTGATTTTTTTGTAAATATTGCTCCACACTATCGTAATGATTTTTATATTCATTTGACGCAAATACAGAATATCCTCAGATTAGTCTGTCGTTTTTTGATATTTATCACAGAACCTGCATTTTGGATCCACACTGTTATGTCTCATATTTGCCTGAAAGTTCCTAGTGAAATGTCTCTAGACTTGCACTGCAAGAATAAATCCTTTCGTTTCGGCCTCGTAACCATCGATGTGTGTTAACTTC
Organism: Acanthosepion esculentum; assembly: GCA_964036315.1. Classification (NCBI taxonomy): domain Eukaryota; kingdom Metazoa; phylum Mollusca; class Cephalopoda; order Sepiida; family Sepiidae; genus Acanthosepion; species Acanthosepion esculentum. The sequence continues at coordinate 6,278,669 of OZ038500.1, read as the reverse complement.
ATCTACATCGGCTTTATTAGCCTCGTTCTAAATATTGACCACGCAGAGGTTTGTTTTGCCAGCGTTGTTTCATCTGTTCAAGACCTTTATCTTTGTCTTTCTTTTTTATGTTTTTGCTGCAACCGTTGGTTCTTGGTCTCTACAGAATCTACTAAATGTAAATCTCGTTTATATTTACAACTTTCTTTTATCATTGAATATTTTTTCTTTCTGCTTTCGTGCTCTTTGACTAATTGTATCATCAAGTCCTTTGTTGTTTCCATGTATGTTAGTAAGCCAATAGTTGTTGTCTTGCATGGCAATTCTAGCTGAACAATACCTCACCTACCTCCTTTACGGGGTATATATAGACTGTCTGCATAAAGCATTGGATGATGCATGTTATATTTAGAAAGAAGCTTCCTTGTCTTAGAATCCAGTCGTCTAATATCATTTAGAGTCCAGTTCAAGATGTTGAAACTATATTGAACCACTGGAATGGTGAGGCTATTAATGGCCATAATTCTGTTCTGAGAATTCAATACAGTCCTTAATATTAGTCACACCTTTCTATAGAATACTTTTCGCAAAATTTCTTTCATTTTTTGTGGTGAATTCCTTGACCCTCATATACACAGAGGTACTTATAAGCTTCTTGCTCTAAATCTTTGATTGTTACCCCACGGTCTAAGTTTGTTGTAGTGATACTCGTAAAACTGTGGCTTTAGCACAGATATCTAAATCGAATTCACACCCATATACTTATAAGTAACTCCCTGGTCTCCATAAAGAATTATATTTTCGCTACTAATAAGCTTTCAGGTTTGAAGGTAAACTTTGCACTTTTATCTAGCGCGAATCCTATGCATATTATCAACAAAGAAACATTTCTTTTCGTATTTGTCGTCCATAGAAAATCGACTAGTTCTAATTTTATCTTTGATCCTATACCGATTTGCCTTATTTATTACAAAGTTTCGGCCTTTCAGTGTCTGACTATATTTCTGAGATGAAGTATTATGTACAGTATTTACATTATTCGGACTATTGTCCTCATCTTTGTTGCCATATTTATTACAACGTTCCGGTCCTTCAGTATCTGGCTATATTTCTGAGATGAAGTATTATGTACACTATTTACATTATTCGGACTATTGTCCTCATCTTTGTTGCCATATTTATTACAACGTTTCGGCCTTTCAGTATCTGGCTATATTTCTGAGATGAGGTATTATGTACACTATTTACATTATTCGGACTATTGTCCTCATCTTTGTTGCCATATTTATCACAACGTTTCGACCTTTCAGTATCTGTCTATATTTCTGAGATGAGGTATTACGTACACTATTTACATTATTCGGACTATTGTCCTCATCTTTGTTGCCATATTTATCACAACGTTTCGACCTTTCAGTGTCTGTCTGTATTTCTGAGATAAGATGTTATGTACACTATTTACATTGCTCGGACTATAGAGGATAACATGACTAAAGACTGTGTGTACTACATACCGTGCAGCAGCGGAAAGAAATATAAAGCGAAGACAGGCCGCCCCCTTAAGGTAAGGCTTCAAGAATACCAAAAGCTGTAACAAGATGGGAAATGTTAAAATCAGGCGTGGCTGACCACATATGGAGTGAAAAGGGAAATCATCGCTCTCTGTAGGATCAAGTCGAAATCATAAAGAAAATCATTGGAAAATTCGTAAACTTAAGGAATCAGCACATCTGCGAGGCCACAAAAATCTCCTGTGCCAACCAAGCATAGATATGTATACAATGTGGTATACAACCAGTAATAAGAAGTGGCAGAGAGAAGCAATAATAACAACTAAGTTGCAATATGAGCTCCGGTAAAAAACATGCAATGATATCAGAAAAAATTGCAATATGAGCACTGGTGAAAAAATGTGGCTGAAGATATCAGTTTTATAATACCCAGAAATTAATACCCAGATGTCCTCAAAGACACATGGCACAGTTGATAAAGGCGTTACAGTGACAGAACCCAAAGAGTGTGAGTTCAATACCTGGTTAAGGCGGGGGAGAACTTGGAGAGGGGAATTAACAGGAGATAACTGATAACTGACATCCATTAGACATGACACCTGGAACTAGAACTGTCTACCCCAGCGAGCGAAATAAAGGGCTGAGTTCGAAATTCCAACCACCTGAAGAAGGCCGGAGCGTACAGCGGCCGAAACGTTGTAATAAATATGTCAAAAAAGATGAGGACAATAGTGCGAATAATGTAAATAGTGTATATAATACCTCAACTCAGAAATATAGACAGATACTGAAAGGCGGAAATGTTGTGATAAATATGGCGACAAAGATGAGGACAATAGTCCGAATAATGTAAATAATGTAGATAATACCTCATCTCAGAAATATAGACTGATACTGAAAGGCCGAAACGTTGTGATAAATATGGCGACAAAGATGAGGACAATAGTCCGAATAATGTAAATAGTGTAGATAATACCTCATCTCAGAAATATAGACTGATACTGAAAGGCCGAAACGTTGTAATAAATATACCAACAAAGATGAGGACAATAGTCCGAATAATGTAAATAGTGTACATAATACCTCATCTCATAAATATAGGCAGATACTGAAAGGCCTAAACGTTGTAATGAATATGGCGACAGAGATGAGGACAATAGTGCTTGTGCTGCTTTCTTTGTTGCAAAATTTCTTTGCGTCTACTTTTCATTTCTTATTTTGTCTGTAGACTTTTTCGTGTTTCTTTAGCCTACGGAGGCGTTGCGCTTTAGCTTGGATTGTTTGTTTTAGCGCTTCTTTCAATTGAAATATTTCTTATTTTATAACTGATATTTTCTCTTAACTTAACGTAGTATACCAGATATTAGTTCATTATTCTTATGGCGTTACTTCAAAATAGTTATTTCTGATGTCATTATTTTAAGATTATCTCTGATGTTTAACGTCCATCTTCGTTTTATTATTTGATGACTTGTTTTCCTTCATCTGATTCTTCTTCTTCTTCTTCTTCTTGATCATCATCTTTTTCTTCTCACTTTTCTTCTTGTTATTCTCTTCTTTGTCTTCCTCTTCTTCTTTTTTCACGTCTTCTTCTTCTTCTTCCGGTTCTTTTTCTTCCTCATTAGGGCTTCTTCTTCTTCTTCTTCTTCTTCTTCTTCTTCTTCTTCTTCTTCTTCTTCTTCTTCTGCTTCTTCTTCTTCTTCGTGTTCTTATTCTCTTCTTTGTCTTTCTCTTCTTTTTCCCCGTCTTCTTCTTCTCTTCCGCCTCCTCCTCCTTTTCTTCTTCTTCCTCCTCTTCTTCTTCCGCTTCTTTTTCCTCCTCATCCCCTTCTTCTTCTTCTTCTTCTTCTTTTCTGAATCCATATATACTAAGCAAAACTGTTTCAGTAATCGAAAATTTAACAAAATGGACACAGGCGATTTACAAAAAGAACTTTGTAATTTCTTTCCCTTCTGTGCAGAAATGATGTCACTAACAAGTATGGAATATCGTTAAGAAAATAAAATTATTTGCTTTTGTAACGGATGGCACATACACAGACATATATAGCCACCCACTGACAGAGACACACATGTACATCCAAATCCATAAACAGAAACATGGACTACGGCATGCACAAAAACTGTTCTTGTTTTCTTTTTAGTTAACTATAACTCAACATACGTTACTCAAAATTGTGTAGGAGATAAGAGAAAAATCATGCAAATGATGATACAAGCATTAAATTTGTGAAACTTGTTCTCCAAGTGATACTAATCAAGTCTAGCCGATTGGTCATATGAAATTCAAGATGGCGGCCAAACCAACCGCCTGAAGTTTACTTTTTATTTAAGAAGTATTTGCACTTATCCGATTTGCAGTAGGTATGGATTCCTATGTTTTCAAACCTACTGGAGTTGATTTTAATGTTTATAAAGTACACTGACACATATTTTTCTCAATAATTTTTTCATTGCACATCCATTTATGATTTTAATACGTTTGCATGGCTATGGTCTGTAATGTTAGAGGTAGTACCTTGTTCTGTCGGAGAGTGGTTAGAGAGAGGAGAATAATTCGTCACCCACAAGGACTCGCAGATGTTTTGGACTCTATTGAGGCTGAAGAGTAAGCTCTGGGTATATCCCACCTGAATATGATTATGTAAAGGTATCAGGGTTCGATGAGTGATGATGGAATGTAACTAGTTTGGTCTTTGAGGAATTGGATAGAACCAGCTAGTTTTTACCTCACTGGGTCGTTTATGAAAGATCGGAAGAGCTATCAGTTGGCATCGAGAGTTTTAGAGGCGCGTCTGAATATAGTCGTATCATCGGTATAGATGTTTACAAATGTTCTGAGTAATTTTCTTCGACAGATAATTTATACAAATCAAAAAGAACTTTGGTCCGAGGAGTGAGACGCTGGGGGACGCGCCGGCGTTGAACGCTACGGCTCTGGAGGACTGGACATTGTGGACAAGAACAAATAATAATCGATTGTGATTGCAACAAATATGCCATCAGTTTTAGGCGGCAAGGTAGAGTAATTGATAGCGACTCGGAGAGCCGAGTTCGAATTCCAGTCGAATCCATTACGTGCTAATACCCTTGTGAAAGGTATGAATCCTCCTTTTATCCCCCAGATATGGGTAAATAGAAGGGCAGGGTTGCTTGGATGGCAACTGGTCTACCGCAGAAAGAAATGGCAACCTACTGCGGGAAAAAATCTACCTCGTCAGTCGTATTTCGAAAGGTCATGATCGCCTAAGCGTGTATCACGCATGGCACATAACTGACCCATCAGTTTTAGTTGCGTTTGGAAATCTGTAAGATTAGAGAATGTGTTTTTAATAATTTCACCCCACACAAGGCAATAAAGCCACTAAGACACAAGAGGTTAGCGAGCGGGAAAGAATATTAGAAAAAGAAAAATAATATTATGGGCAGGACATTGTGGAGAGCCATGACAACCTATGTTGTGAAGAGATACCGCATATAGAAGGATGTTATACGGGTTGTACAACAATGAACAACATATCGGCTGCCTGAATTTTGACAGGAAGTAGACGTGTTGATGTCACCTTTGAACTTCGTGTATCAGTAAATGTCATTAGCCGATCTGTTCCCAGGCATCACTCGACGTAAAAGTCTGTGAGTAGTCACGTGTTCGTAATCCGGAACTATGGCGTATGTAGTTACCATGTAACTGTAACCCAACTGCAAACACGTTTGACAGCTAACATTTGAACAAGAGCATCTGTGATATAATACACAACTCCTTAGAAATAAACAACTCAAAAATTGTTTTTTATAATGTATCCGGAACGAATACTGATAATTCAGAAACACTCCTGGTCAAAATCTTCAGAACAGATACAAAAGGGTTAAAAAAAAAAATTCTGTTACTTTAATCGAAATATATTTGCGAAACATTTACTTTTTTTTAAAGCTTATCACGCCAAGCAAGGCTGGAAGCCACTAGCACGCAAGGGGTTACAGAAGGTTTGGAGGAAGAGCAGATAGGAGTGGTAAAGCAGGGGATGTAGGAATGAAAGGTGAAAGGATGTGGAGAAGGGAAGTGGATAGATCAAGGCAACTGGATATGTCGATTGACGTTACACTTAAATAGTTGGAGATTATATTTGTCAGGGAAACAGGAATAAGGAAGGGAGTTCTACAGGCGAGATGTGCGAGACATGAAACTATTGGAGTAGAAGAGACGTCTACATCTAACAGTTTCAATGGTGAAGGGGTGGGAACGGGATGCCAGCCTCGTAGGACGTTTAAATTCATGAGGCCTGGGAACCAGCGAAAGCAGCTCATCGGAGCAATTACCGTGAAAAATTATAAAATGTGGTTTATCAACAAACAAGTGAAAATTTTAAGCTTTTAATTAATTAAACATTGAAAAGGCATTTCCTTAGGTTAAAAATGATGACTGCTGGATTTAAAGGAAGCAATTCCCCCACCAGTCGTATGTTGAGATTATTAAAATTATTATCTGGTTTGTGGGAAGAGACTGCTCGAGTGGAACCTATTTCTCATCGATGGGATACGGAGGGACTGTTGGTGGTTTGCTACTGTGTAAGTGTCATGGCGTGTTCTTGTGTTGAAGGTTTGACTTGGCAGGACCAGGAAATGTAGTTCGTCTGAGAACTTTCCATGTAAATAGCGGTAGAGCAGTTAGAGGCTTGCTTCATCCTGCATGTAGGAGAGAGGTTGAAGGGTGGAGAATAATTCGTCACCCACAAGGGCTAGGAGACGCTTTTGAACTCTATCAAGAGTGAGGTCTTGACAGATCCTCCACAGTGAAACAACCCTGAGAGAATAAGAAGTCCTTCCAAAATTCATTATTGGCGACCACAATCTTAGATATGCAGATGACACATAGAAGACAGGGAAAAATACTACAGGAACTCCTACAGTAGGCAGTAAAGCAAATCGAAAAGCAAGGAGTAAACATCAATTGTAAGGAGAAAAAATGTATGTTTATCAGCAAAATAGCAGACCACACATGACTTAAACTTTGTGGATACCAAAATTATGTATTTAAATATGTAGGAGGTATTTTAACAGAGGACGGAAAATGTGACACCGAAATCCGAACGTGCCCTGTAATAGCAAAAGATGCCTTCCAAAAGCTAAGCAAAGTATTAAGACGTATGACAATTTCGTTAGAAACAGGTACTGAATTGTCACGTAATATTAGTCCTACTATATGACGGTGACGACTTAACAACCTCAGCACAGATGAAGGAGAGACATGTGTCGAGATAAATGTGGTTCTACAGAAGCATGATGAGAATGCCATGGGCAGAAATTGTGAGCATCAACGAAGTTTTAAAGAAAATTTAAACAAAAGGACACTTATAGATGGCATCAGAACGGTACACCTGAAAGATTTAGGGCGCATAATGAGGAAAGACAATTTGGAGAATTTGATACTCATAAGCTAGATTGAAGCCAAAAGAGACAGAGGAAAATAGCGCATAACTTACCTAACGGGCTCAGGAAGTTGTGGAAAGTCATCCACGCCCTGAAGGTCAGGGCACATAAAAGAAAAACGAGTCTGTGTCAAAAGTTGGCAGAACAGAGATTTAGAGAGATAGCCAAAAGATAAACTTTACTAAGAGCTCCAAAGGTACAGGAAATTGTGGAGAGTCGTGATTGCATACGCCTTGAAGGGACACGGCATATTAATGAAGACAAATAACCAGCTTGTGCCAATGGTTGGCGGAACAGGAGAGATAGGAAAAAGACAAAATTTTCTAAGTGCTACAAAGAAAAGGAAGTTGTGGAGAGCCATGGTCACCCACGTCCTGAAAGTCAGGGCAAATGAGCGAGCGTGTGTCAAATTTTGGCAGAACATAGATTAGGAGAGATAGCCAAAAGATAAACTTTACTAAGAGCTACAAAGAACAGGAAGTTGTGGAGAACCATGAAAATTAACGTCTCTATGAATACATAGTTTTGTTTATTAAAGCACATTTTTTATTGTTTAGCTGTTACTTTTATCAATCTCTAATATGCTTAATGGCACTAATCAAATTTGAGGTTGAATATTTTTTACTAGATTCACCCAATACTAGGCCCAAGAGCCACTCGAAATAGAGGTTTACTGAATTTCGCGTATGATATAAAGACAAGAGGAAGAAGGAATGAAAATCATATGGAGGATTAAGACTAGACTTGAAGTGGTTAAGGTTTTATTTTACGGGAAAGTATCCACGTGGGAGTCAGTTGCAAAGACACAACATTACTGTAAATTACAAATGTTGATCGATAGGTATTTTAAAGCATAAGAATCATCAGTGATTCGAATATCTGAAAAAAAAAAACAGATAATGGAGTCTGTTCCTGAGATGTTGGGTGGAGTTGAAATCGAACTTGAACCCTCGAATCGATGGTAATATTTTCATTGTTGTACTTGTTTTTTTAACGGTCAGTATTTGTGGACAAACGTACTTACAAGACTATTACCGTATTATGCATCTGATGGTGACGTGGATTAGAAAAATGGTCAACATTAAAGTATACTATTATGTCTTCTTTCGAACATCCCCCGCATGTACACCGACACCTGCGTCTCCATAACAAACGCAGACCGCAGACGCCCACTATGAAGTCGCACTTGTCAGATCGACTCCCACGGAAACAAATATGGTGAAGTTAATCACCACCTACCTAAAAGCAATATTTCCTTTCAAAGATTGCGATAAATTTGAAGAAAGATTTCTTCTTTTTTTTTCAGATTTCTGTCGTATCCACTAAAGATTCTGTATATAAATTTTACTTAAACTCGTCTGGCACAAGATCAAAATCGATGGGTTCTGAGACAATAAAAAGAGAGAATGAGGTTTCGAGACTTCTAATCCCTTCATCAACCAAAGATATAGATCGATTTAATTTTTTAGGTTTAAATAGGAAAGTACAATATTAAATGGGCAACAATTCAAAATTCTTGGAAAAAAAGAAAAGTCAGAACGAATGAAGAGAAAGAAATGATTAAAAAGGAAACAAAAAATTGAATGATTAGCGCAAAAAGACATCTTCTGTTCCAATCCCACATAAAATGCCTTGAGTTTTATTTACCATAATTCCCCATGTATAATACGCATCTACCCATCAGACGCACACTTAAAATTGTGCTGAAAGAGTGGGAAAATGCATCTACTCATGCATAACACGCCCCCCCCCACAACGCTTGGTAATCAAACCCTATCTATTTTACCTCTCCAATTTCATTACGGTCAGCGTTTCCTACTATTATTTTTAAAAAATGGTTTTAAATAAAGAATAATATTAGTTTTATAATAATTTTTATTTTATTTTACGGTAATTTTTAAAGATTATTTGTAACTCTGCATAATACGCACCCCTGCTTGTTTATTATTGCTTCTTCTTTTTTTTTTAAGAAAAAATGCGTATTATACATGTGGGATTACGGTAATTCCCCTTGATAACTCAACTCTCCAAACATTTTGTTCCCTCTACTGTGGCCAGGTATTGAACTCACAACTCTTTAGATGAAGCCTTACTTCAACTAACGGTATTATTCACTGGGCCATGTGGAGAATTATCAAGGCGAATTAATTAAAACTGAAAAAGAAAAAAAAAAAACGAAAAGTAAAGAGGGGGATATTTCACGTGGAATTAAAACAATCTAAATAAAGAGTTCGGTTCGAACAACAAATATTGCCTGAAGACGGCCGGGGCGTACAACGGTCGAAACGTCGTGAATATGAAGGTAAATAGTATAACTAAACAGAATCATGTTAACAATAATTAATATGAATGTTATCTTGATTAAAGATATCAGTTAGAAGGAAGGAAGTATTTGTTTCTTTTACATCTTCAAATGCGTCAGGGCTTGCCAACGTAACATGAAAAAATTATTACTACAAATCAATGAAAATTTGCCTCCTGGGTATGACGATAAACTACATCCGGCAGCAAGGGCTCGGATCAGGAGTCTTTCAGTACCATAGAGCCTTCTCTTAATTGCCGTTGTTCCCAGGTCCACTCTGACCCGGGGTAGTAGCACCAGTTAGGGCCTCAGATATGGACAAATAGTTAACATCAAACTGAAGTCAGACATTTTGAAAGTAAATAAAAATAGGGTTGTACAGGGTTTTTTTGTTTTTTTTTTAAATATTACCAGCAATACATTTAACTCTCGACAAAAAAACCCTTTACAAAAATAATTCAATGAAACCTGATCTACAAACTGATTTCTTCCTATGAATACATATACACATTAAGCTATCTTAAAAGTCTTGTCAGCATTAAATAAATCATTGAACTGTTGAGTTCGATATCCTCGTCGCCAAGTTGTTGTGGATTCCGGGATGAAATCCGGTATAAAATAATAACAAACGCCGAGAATGAATATAGGAAATAAATGTATTAACATAATAATATAAACTGGTAATACAGATTAGTAGTTCCAGGATTGCGGGGTTAGTAGACAAATATATATAAAGTCTTTGATATCGACGTATCGCTGTATGACTTCTTACTGAGTCTTCGTGTTTGTGACTGTTACTCTTGCCGCTACGTTATTCTACCGACCGACTCGACTCCTACTGTTACTCTATTACTACTGTCCGGGTATTCACTGGTAGTAGTATATGTATACCTTGGGTGAGTCCATTTGTGTAAAAAGGGGAGATCCCTCAACAATAAAAATACATATATATGTGATAGAAATAATTAGGAGGATTTGAAATAATCATAATTAAGTAATTTATCGAGTCGAGAAGAAACCTCAACAGAATGCAGAGACCACTGGACGGCAGTTTCGTCCTATATTATGGATTGATCAGCAGTGCGCACCCACTACCGAGAAATGAAACCCGAACAGTTACGATAGGAGGCAAACATCATACCAACTGTGCTAACGGGCCTCGGTGACGAAGAGGTAACGAATTATATTCGATATAGCGCCGCTCGATCTGGTGGAACTCATACGAGTTTCTCTTTAAACATAGGACTGTGCCGCCACGAGCTACGACTACTATGCCATCCATTACTTAATTATGATTATTTCAAATCCCCCTAATCATTTCTATCACTTGTATATCCTTGCTTGAACCGGCTTCTAATGGTCTGGACTGAGCGGCTTGGGGATGGTAGTCGTAGCTGGTGGGGGCACAGTCCTACGGTTAAAGAGAAACTCAGATGAGTTCCACCACAGAATATGTGATCGAGCGGCGCTATATCGAGTCTGATTCGCTACCTCATCGTCACCTAGCACCGTTGGTACAGTTGGTATGACGTTTGCCTCCTATCGTAACTTTTGGGGTTTCAATTATCGGTATTGGATGCGCACTGCTGATGAGTCCCGAATAGAGGACGAAATGGCCGTCTAGTGCTTTCTGTTGAGGTTTCTTCTAGACTCGATGAATTTCTTAATTATGATATATATATATATATATATATATATATATATATATATATATATATATATAACAGACAACGAATGTGTATTATGCTTCGTATAGTTGTTTAATTTTGGGAGAAAATAAAGACAAATATTTGAATATTTTGTATTATGCTGTTTCTTTATCTAAGCTTTTGACTCACATGAGACATCTTGAGAATGGTTATGTGGACATTTAAACAAAGATATTCACCATCAAAGATGATATTCTATTATGTTGATATTGAAGATTGCTATACAACTATAACGGTCGCAGAACAGCAGATGCAACTCGTAAATTCGTGATGCGGTTCTATGACGTCGTACCACGCGAGAGAACGAAATATTATCAACAGAACCATATCTCTAGATGCAATGTAATGTGTTGTGGCTAGTTTGAAATGTAATTTCGTTGAGTGTGGGTTTGAATAAGGATCTGCTTCTCATTACACTATATATATATATATATATATATATATATATATATTAGTAGTAGTAGTAGTATTAATCTTATAGGTATAATCAAATCAATACCGAAGGAAAAAAAAGGTATAAAAATGAAAGAGCCAAGAACATGAACGTCTGTCGAAAACAATCGTTCGGCATGCAAGTCCAAAGCCCCCCCCCCAAAAAAAACGATACGAGTACGCAACTAACTAAAGAAGGTGCCAGCTTTCCTTGACAATCCGCATAGGTGAAACCTTGGTTGGTTTGTCTGGCTCTCTAGGTTTAACTATATATATATATATATATATATATATATATATATAGCATAGTGAATAATCACTTGTTACTATGCATTTGATACTATCTATACATAAATGTGAGATGTTTGTATACTTTGAATTTCAATTTACAGACTTTTACTGCTCATAGATAGATAGATAGATAGATAGATAGATACGTAGCAGTCAACAGATGAAGAGATAAGATTCACTCTGACTCCCAAACCCTACGATGTTAAGCTTGAGAAAAGGTTCCAAGTAGCGTAGAGACCCGCAAGCGTCCATGTTGGGTTTTGCCAAAAATCCTCTAGTTCTATCGGCCCTTCGCTTGTGCGGTTGTCTAAGTGCCCTCTAGGGGGCAGCCCCATAGAATTGGAATAAGCATATTTGTGCTTCAGGCTCCAAAAAAGAGGTGGCGATGAGCTAACAATAAAACAAACAGTTAAAAGAATAGGGAAAGAGGAAAAGAACAATTGGATAGAAAGACGAATATGTAAATAGATGAACTGGGAAAGGCAGACAGAAATCGATGTAATCAAACTAAAATCGAAATTTCAGTTCAGAAAAAATTACAGAAAAATCTCGCAGGAAATCCAATTAAAGCAAACGTGTGTCGTCAATTTTTGACTCAAAACAAAGAAGATACAAAGGAATGAAAAACACATTCATTTTTGTCCATACAAGATATAAATCTTCTCTTCTTTGAAACTCTACGATGCTTTTGAAAAGGTTGATCTCTTTTGACACTCCAGCAGAAATCAGCCATCTTGTTAACATCCCGTCTGCAAAGTGCCTAGTTGGCTATGCCTATCTGGTGTTTGGCGGTTATTTTCAGCGTTCATAAAGAAAATTCTAATCTTGCTAGTCTCAAATACACACGACTAACACCCTAACAGCCCTCATTTATCAATGTTCCTATGTATGTTATATAGAGTCTGCATGACTATTCCAGACCTCCGTAAATTCAAGTGATATGATAAAATCTTATGACAGTTTCAGGCTTAAAGTGAAAACTACTAATACAAACTAAAATCGTTGTTCTTGAATGACTTCTAAAGATTTTCTTGTATGAAAAGAAACAGAAATCACAAAGTTTTAACAAGCTAAGAACATTGAAGGCAAAAGAATATTTTCCAGTGAGATATCTCTCATAAAATCAAGCAATTTCAGGTCAGCTTAACTGTATTGAAATAGCTTAGAATTCCTTTTGAAAGTTATTTGGATACATTGTCTTGAATGCTAAATTATTTTAACATGAAACGAAATGTTTCAACTATGTCACTCGCATATTTAATCCGTGGCATATCCCCGTGAATTAGGTATTTAGGCTTATGTCAAACAAAATAGAAATGATCTGTACTGAGAAAACAGATGTGATGGGGCAAAATTGACTTGATTTTCAGACTGAGCGTGAGAAAATAGCCCCTAAACCCTAATTTCGGTCGAAAAAATGTCAACCGGTATAATCAATAAGAAGGTCGACAAAAAAAACCCTTCATGATTGATAAACAGTATGGGTGTAGCTATTAAAGGTCCACTGCTGATGCTCTAACACTCACTAAACAAAATCAGTGAGCCATTCGTTAATAAATTCATCACGCGAGCGATCGTCTTAGATATCGCTAATGTCTTTGGCAAGTTATGGCATCGGGAGTGGCTACACAAATTCCCTATCAACGGCGTCTCTGGACGTTTTCACAATTATCAAGTCCACCCGACCGTGTTGAAATAAGATCTTTGTTAATGCCCAATGATCTGAATCTTATGAGAACAATTCTGGTATTACTCATGGCTCTCTCCTCGCTCCTACCACTTTCTAATTTATACTAACGATTTGCCTAGGAACATTCTCAGATTGCTCGTGACGGATCAATGGAGGAGAAACTGGCTGAATACCCCCAAAATCAAGCTAATGAAATGTCATCATCACCGAGCAAATGATTAATTTTTCTTTTAATCATTTCATCCAAAGGAAGGCAATAAAGAAACTAAGACGCAAGGCGTTATTCAGAGTGAAACAATATAAGAAAAATAAAATCATTTTCAAGGCAAGAAAACAATAATTTATTATTATTATTATTATTATTATAATAAACGTTATTTTGTGGGTACACTTCTCTGAATTGCTATGCATGTTTTTTTTGTTATTTATTTAAACTGAAATTTTTAACAAAGAAAAATTGTGTCTCCGACAGAAATCGAACCAGTATCCATTTTTCCGTCTTTTATTGAAGCCACTTTTTAACCAAAGTGCTAGTAACTTGTATCAGCAAGCTTTGGCAGGTTCTTTAACGAAAAGAAAAAGAAAAGGGATATAGATACGATTCCTGTCGGAGGCGAAAGTTTCCTTTAGTAGAACTTTGCAATATACACCGGTTAGTATTAATATCATTGTTTAAGAAAACAAAGTCAAATATTTATATATGAGAGCAACAATGCTATTGTTTTTTTTTCAATTTTTTAAGTTTAGAAACGCCCATAAATATTCATCATGTCACTGGAAATATATAACGCATAAATTAATCTTTATTAAATAAATGAAATATTTGCAGAAATAAAACTGAAAAACATCACTTAATCACTTTCGTTTATTAGTCATTGAATTGTGTGACTCCATGACATCCATAGCTTCATTGTTATCTTGTCAAATATACATCTCTCTGATGGTTTCATTTTATCTTGAAATTATATTCTTAATCGGAACTAATGTTGACACGTCTAAAAATGACAGCTCATCTAGTCAAGTACGAATAACACCCCCCACTTTTAAGCTCTAACCGACATTGTTTCACTTTTCTGCTTACCTGTCTTTTCATTGGTCAAATAGGACATGCCGATAAAATTTTAAAATCTTGTTCCCCCTCCTTCTATAGAATATTTATAGAAATAAATAAAAACAAGGAAAATAATTTGACCCAAATAAATAAATAAACGACTTCCGGTATACATTGTATATCGCGTATATTATTAGGATTCACTTGGATTATATAGCAACAAATTATATATATATATATATATATATATATATATATATATATATATATATATATATATATATATATATATATATATATATTAATTCTTGTTTCATTAAATAATATTGACAGGTGTTGTCTATTCATTTTAAGTAAGTTCCTTTCATATTGTCTGATAAGCTTAATCACATTATCGTTGAAAGACGAAAGGAAAACACCATATTGATACATGTTTAAATCCATTCTAAGCTTTCGGCTTACATAAGCCATTATCAAAGATGACAATTTCAATATATCAAACAACACACGGACGAAACAACAATGATACCCCGCCCTTGCTGCATGAAAAATTTCGAAGTAACGACAAACTCGTATATACTTAATATTTCTCGTTTTCACTCTCGCATGGTCATGAGTAATGTCACAAGCTGCAACGCGATTTTCGATTCCGCGTCTCATATATATATATATATATATATATATATATATATATATATAATCATTTATTTAAATATTATAACATAAATATGTTATAAAATCACTACAAAAATAGCCATTTCGTTTCGACACATCCAATAAATGGTTTTTAAAAAAATTCCAAATTCCTTAACGGTCCTTCGCTAGGAGTATATATATATATATATATATATATATATATATATATATATATATATATATATATATATATTATATGAGACGTCTCATATATATATATATATATATATATATATATATATATATATGAGACGTGGAAGCGAAAATCGCGTCGCAGCTTGTGACGTTACACATGACCATATATATATATATATATATATATATATATATATATATATATATATATATATATATATATATATATATATATGTATGTATATATATATATATATATATATATATATATATATATGTATTACATGAATCATTCATACAAAAAGCAGATAGTGAAGTTAATGATATAAATGGCAAGAATCACTCTCGCAAACAATTTTTAATAAAAATACATTAATATGTTATTTATTTATTTATTTATTTTTTAACATATCTATTTCCATACCTGATGATGTTTGTATGACACAAACGAAAGCTTGTAGTAAAAAAAGACCTTATACAACTGGAATTTATAAAGAGGGATCATAACATTCATTTGTAGGTTCGAAGTTAATGTATTTTTATTAAAAATTGTTTGCGAGCGTGAATCTTGCCATTTAT
>OZ038500.1:6257868-6260368 GCA_964036315.1 Acanthosepion esculentum | reverse complement strand
CACCCTCTCTTTCCTTCTAAATTTCTGTCTTGGTGTAACAAGATGCCTCACACTTTTCATATACGATTTCATTTTCAAGTCTTTTTTCACTGTTCATTCGACTGTCATAGCCGAAACTCCTCTCTCACGTGCGAAACATTTAATAGATTAAGTTGGATCTTTTCTAACTGATCTCTTAGCTCTAAGTTGAAAGGATGATCTTCCTTCCTGTTGTGACCTCTTGATCCAGATTTCCTCTCTACTCCTCTCTCTGTTTTAAACGTATTCACCAATATCTTGATGATTCTTGAATAGACTTTGATGATACAAGTCAGAGTATGAATGTTGGTACCATTACTGAAGGCCCGACTTATCTTTTTCCTCTCACCATTGCTCAGCTGGGAAGGGAGAGGGTCTGACACAAAACAATTTTAACCTGTTTTCTTTCTAGCTGAATAATTGAAATAGTTTTTCAGCGATTCTTACCTCAAATGGTGTCACGATGGGTAAATGTCTTATGTGAAAACCCGGTAAAAAATCTCAATTAGTTTAGTGTTTTTTTTTTATATTAAACAGTTTGTGGGATGGACAATGATGGTGTTACACGATATGGACAATTTTGCTGTTACAGCCGGTAGATAAGCTTTAAATCTTCTCTGTTCATAAAGTCGGAAATAAAAAAACGTACGAAAATCCTCGTTATAGTTTGGCATCAGGGACTAAATATGTACAGAATCATCATCCTGAAAGTTGGCGGAGCTAAGACAAAATATAAACAAATCTGATTTCCATTTTAGTTCTACGTGGGATTAGGAGGAGGAAGAGGGAAAAAAATAAAGAATTTGTTTCTGCCTCCGTGCCTACATTCTTCTTCTCTTACCTCAAAACTGAAAGAAAGCAGACGTTATTATTTTCACATCTAAATCGTCTGCAGATTAATCATTAATATTTTTTTTTCATGTAAAGATAGCCATATCTATTCTAAATAAGTATTTTCCATTAAAGTGTATTTAATAATAAAATAGATAATATATATATATATATATATATATATATATATATATATATTAATAAACAATAAAATCCAAAATCATTTTTGATTTTTGATTTTAATGGTTGTTATTTGCTCTGTAATAATAAATACATTGAGCTCTTTTTGTGGATCAGTTTTAATATTTTATATTACTAGGGTCCACTTGGATTATATACTAACGGATTTGTTACCTTTACTATATACAGTGCTGTTCGATAAAAGTGACTCACCTGATTTTTTTTAATAAATGTTCTCTTCTCCGATTTAATGAAAGTTGAGCTAAATTCAAAGGATAAGCGATCTAAAATCCGAAGAAGAAGCTTTGAAAGCTCTTTGAATTTAGCAGTAAGTACTGTCAAGCATCCGTTCAGTATAATGTTCTGGGGATGCTTTTCTTTTCATGGAACTGGTTTCTTAAAACCTATTGAAAAGACCCCCAGGAGCGAGCAGTACAAGAGAATTTTAGAGTCTTGTCTGCTCCCTTCTGCTGAAAAGGTGCAAATCGACCCCACCAAGCTCATTTTTATGCAGGATAATGCTCCCTGTCACAAATCAAAATTGATGAAGGAATACTTTGATGAGAAGCAGGTGAGTGTTATGACATGGCCGCCCCAATCTCCTGACCTCAACCCCAAACCCATAAAAAACTTATGGAGCATTATAAAGTACAGGCTCTCGAGAAAGCAGTTGAGGAACAAAAAGGATTTGATTGTGAATTTCATATCCGAATGGAATTCAATGCTTGGAGATGAGATCTGCCAGAACCTAATCAAGTCAATGCGAAAAAGGGTTGAAAAGGTTAGTCAAAATAAAGGAGGACCCATAGATTATTAAATATTTCCAACTATATTACCTATTATAAATAAATTATACCTCTATTATTCTTTATTTAAAGCTGTTCGGTTATGTTTCTATTGATCACTTTTTTGGCACAGAGTTTTTCCCTAAATCTCATTTATATCCAAAATTATAATTATCAATAGAATACCTTAGGGTAAGTAAACTTTTTTACTAGGTGGTCGGGAAGAGGTCTTTATATTAGTAAGATTAAAAATTAGTTTGACCCCCAAAACAATAGACGAAATTTTTTTAAGTAAACAAAATCAGGTGAGTGACTCTTATCGAACAGAACTATATATATATATATATATATATATATATATATATATATATATATATATATATATATATATATATAATTAGATGGACTGATGTGAGTTTGTGACCCTGGAGTTTCACGCTATTTGTGATCGTCTGACTAACGCAAATAGCGTGGAACCCAGGCTCACAAACTCACATCAATCCAACTAAATATATTAGCTCTATCACTGATATTGAGCGCTTTTCAATAAGTACCGCGCATATATAATATATAAATAATATATATAAAAAATTGCATATATATATATATATATATATATATATATATATATATATATATACATACATACATACATACACATTATATATGAATATATATATATATAT
>OZ038500.1:6145368-6255368 GCA_964036315.1 Acanthosepion esculentum | reverse complement strand
GAATTCTAAGGTAAACAGAGCCGAACTTGGACGTCCTCTATTCACTTTTCATTGCCTTACGTACAAGACATTGCCTTACGTACAAGATAATGACAAAGGAGATATTGATTTGCTTTACATTTCTTGATTTATTGATTTACATTTCTGCCGATCCACAAAATTTCGTTCGTCTGAGTATTGAAATTTTTCAAATAATGATCATGATAACAGACACTTAACGCCTCACAAAACACGTAGTCCAGTAATTTATTGAAGTCTGATTGTTGTAAACAATAGTTAGTTAACAGATAGAAAATATCCCTGATTTTAAGCACTTTTAGACATAAATATATAGTATATCTTAAAATTATATTTCTCTCATAATTAACTCCTGATAAATAGTAGAGCACATTCGGAAGTGCTTCGTTTTCCAGATGTTTTCGTATTTTGGAATACAGGCTATTTAATTTGAATATAGCATCTATAAAATGGGGCAGCTTGGAAATGGAATACATGTCACAATACATAAATAACATATACCCCGAATTTAGTTTTATAAAAATAACATATATATTCATAGTAGTTTTATATAACATTTCATAAATTTTATGTACCCACAGATTTCATAAATTTCATAAATTTTATGTACCCACAGATTTCATAAATTATATGTACCCACAGATTTTATAAATTTCATAAATTTTATGTACTCACAGATTTCATAAATTGTATGTACCCACAGATTTCATAAATTTCATAAATTCTATGTACCCACAGATTTCATAAATTTCATAAATTTTATGTACCCACAGATTACATAAATTTCAAAAATTTTATGTACCCACAGATTTCATAAGTTTTATGTACCCTCAGATTTCATAAATTTCATAAATTTTATGTACCCACAGATACAGGTAATGATGCTATTTATATAATGCTTATACGGATTTTTAAATTGTGAAATTAATTTCACACGTAAGAATAATGATTTGTACTTTGTGTATGTGTACAAAAAAAACATGTTTATTACTTACAAAAAAAATCTACATGCAGCACCAAACACTACTTCTAGAAGAGGTGTGAGAAACTGGAAGGGGAGGGTACATCATTGATGACGTCACTATAAGTCATGTTGCTTTTTGAAATTTTCCATTTGTGGCAAGTCATATCATCAACTGAAAAATTTCAGATTTGGGAAGTTTTTGGATTTGGGAATTTCGAATAAAGGATCCACAACCTGTACTTGGTTTGATTGTTTTTTTTTTTAGCCGCATGTCAATGTCGAAAATCTAAATATTGTGTAAACAATTTTATCATCATTATTTATTCAGTTAGCGCATTTTAGCCTGCTGTATTCATCACTACCCTCCATCTCACAGTTGTGGGTCATAGCGACGTTCTGAGTAGTGCTATGGCTTGCTGGTTCCATTTGCATCGGGGTTATTAAGGTTTACCCGTCCCTCAGGAGTTAGGCAGGCCTACAAAAATAGCAGGTGGTTTAAATTCAAAGTTTTCCATCTCCTAGAAAAGAACACTGAGCTGTTACATGGCATCTGATCCTCTTTAATTCAGTGAATCTTGGAGAATTTCCTCAAAGATGAGGAAGAGACTCGAGGCGACGGAGATGTGGTTCTACAGAAGGATGCTAAGGATATCATGGACCGAGCGTTTGAGCAACGATGAGGTCTTAGAGAGGATGCAAACAAGAAGGCGGCTTATACGTAACATCAGGAAGAGGCAGCTGAAGTTTCTGGGACACATAATGAGGAAGGAGGGCCTGGAGAATCTGATACTCACGGGTCGAATAGAGGGAAAGAGAGACAAGGGAAAACAATGCGTGGCATACCTAGTGGCCTTAAGCAAGTGGATGACAGAACAGGGTCTGGGGAAGGTGGCAGAGGGAAGGAACTTGTTGAGAGCTGCAAGGGATAGAAGGAAGTAGAGAGCCATGATCGCCTACGTCCTGAAAGGACACGACATAAAGAAGAAGAAGAGCTGCCCACCAAGTGCCACTCTGTCCCGCTATTTTACCCATAGCTGGGGGAAGAGATGGATTCGTACCTTTCCCAACGGTATTTGCACATAAGTAAATGCAATTAACGAGACGGGAATTCGAACTCTGCTCTCCGCTTCCACAACCCGAGCCACTATTCCTTACTTCCCACAATGTTACAGCTTTAACTATATATATTTTTTATACAATTGTAAGTATTCAACGAGAGATGTGTTGGACATACATTTATACTTTTAGGGCAAACGTATATAGTATGGCTATATATATTTATCGCTAGTATATAGATTATTATTATTGTTTATAGATTATTGTAGACGTTATATCTGTTGGTACAAACCTATTCTTTAGCACTAGACAATCCCTGTTGCAGACGCTTGCTCAGGCGCATTTATGTTTATTCAACACCTAGAGAGCCCACCTGTGGTTTCTACTGCAAATATGCTGAGCAGACCTTAGTTACAGTTTCTGGGACAGAGCGCATTATCTAGTATGATCGACACTCTGAACAAAGCTCAAGCCCTTGGCCACGATGACTTATCTCTTTATGTTGACATTCTCAGAAAATTAAAATAGTCGTCTATATCTTTCAGATGAGGTATTATAATTACTTACTTTAATTACATTATTCGACTGTTGTACTCATCTTTATTGCCATATTGACGACGTTTCAGACCGTGTACGTTCCGGCCTTCTTCAGATGATTGGAATTTAAAAATGAACCATTTATTTGATCCACCGGGGTAGATGGTGCTAGTTCCATGCCTCTTCCGGATGTCATAGTTATCTCCCTTTAACAACACTCCAAGTTTTTTTTCCACTACTGCAGTAGCCAGGTATTGAACTCACAGCTCTTTAGGTCAAGTAACAAATTTGATATAATATCAAGAACACATGACCCAGTGGATAAAAGGGTTGGTTGGATCCAGTGACTTGACAAAAAGAGCTGTGAGTTCAATAATGTAAAAAATGTGAACATCGATTAGAAACTGCTAAGCACTGCGAATGCATATCATAAAAAAAACAAAATGGAGGCTCGGTGGCATAGTGGAGAGCGGCTCAGATTGAGGAATCAGAGAGCAGAGTTCGAATCCCAGTCGAATCCATTACATTCACTTACGTGCTAATAGTCTTGGGAAAGGTATGACTCCTCTTATTCATGTACCCCACCCCAACTATAGTAGGACAGATGGCTACTGGTCTACTGCATAAAGAAATGGGAACCTACTGCGGGGAAAAATCTGCCTCATCCGTCATGTATCGAATGATAGATGATCACCTAATCATGTACCACGCATGGCACATAACTGACTGATGGTAGAGTAATGGACAGCGACACGGATTGAGGAATGAGAGGGCCGAGTTTGAACTCCAGGCGAATCAATTAGATTCACTTACGCGCTAATAACATTGGGAAAGGTAGTATTCCTCTTTTTATCCGGTCAGGTATAGATAACTAGCAGGACATACCGGGTTATATAGACTTGGATGGCAACACGTGTAGGAAAAGGAAAACTCTAAAACTTACTGATTCATTTATATCATGACAGATAGAATGTCGTTAGTCATTAAAGCGTTTAATAAATACTCAGCATCATATACAGAATCATGAGAGAAAATGATGACTCGGGGTAGGGCAATTGTTAGCAAGCTTGCCTGGCTAGAATAATTACGACTGACGATTAATCTGGACTTCATTGGGCCAAACATAAACTATGCTTACAAAAAATACACAATTGGCGGGAGTAAAGATTTGACGCATGAGAATAAGAAATAATACCGTTATAAATATAATCATAAAGGGGAATGACAATTTTGAAGCATTATTTATTTAATAAATCCTCTCCGTTATATATGTAATCATTAGAGGGAATGAAAGTGTTGACGTATTTGTTTAATAAATCCTCTCCGTTATATATGTAATCATTAGAGGGAATGAAAGTGTTGACGTATTTGTTTAATAAATCCTATCCGTTATATATGTAATCATTAGAGGGAATGAAAGTGTTGACGTATTTGTTTAATAAATCCTCTCCGTTATATATGTAATCATTAGAGGGAATGAAAGTGTTGACGTATTTGTTTAATAAATCCTATCCGTTATATATGTAATCATTAGAGGGAATGAAAGTGTTGACGTATTTGTTTAATAAATCCTATCCGTTATATATGCAATCATTAGAGGGAATGAAAGTGTTGACGTATTTGTTTAATAAATCCTATCCGTTATATATGTAATCATTAGAGGGAATGAAAGTGTTGACGTATTTGTTTAATAAATCCTATCCGTTATATAGGTAATCATTAGAGGGTATGAAAGTGTTGACGTATTTGTTTAATAAATCCTATCCGTTATATATGTAATCATTAGAAGCAATGAAAGTGTTGACGTATTTGTTTAATAAATCCTATCCGTTATATATGTAATCATTAGAGGGAATGAAAGTGTTGACGTATTTGTTTAATAAATCCTATCCGTTATATATGTAATCATTAGAGGGAATGAAAGTGTTGACGTATTTGTTTAATAAATCCTATCCGTTATATATGTAATCATTAGAGGGAATGAAAGTGTTGACGTATTTGTTTAATAAATCCTATCCGTTATATATGTAATCATTAGAGGGAATGAAAGTGTTGACGTATTTGTTTAATAAATCCTATCCGTTATATATTTAATCATTAGAGGGAATGAAAGTGTTGACGTATTTGTTTAATAAATCCTATCCGTTATATATGTAATCATTAGGGGGAATGAAAGTGTTGACGTATTTGTTTAATAAATCCAATCCGTTATATATGTAATCAATAGAGGGAATGAAAGTGTTGACGCATTTATTTAATAAATCCTATCCGTTAATATGTGATCATTACAGGGAATGAAAGTTTTGACGTATTTTTGTTAATAAATCCCATCCGTTATATATTTAATCATTAGAGGGAATGAAAGTGTTGACGTATTTGTTTAATAAATCCTATCCGTTATATATGCAATCATTAGAGGGAATGAAAGTGTTGACGTATTTGTTTAATAAATCCTATCCGTTATATATGTAATCATTAGAGGGAATGAAAGTGTTGACGTATTTGTTTAATAAATCCTATCCGTTATATAGGTAATCATTAGAGGGTATGAAAGTGTTGACGTATTTGTTTAATAAATCCTATCCGTTATATATGTAATCATTAGAAGCAATGAAAGTGTTGACGTATTTGTTTAATAAATCCTATCCGTTATATATGTAATCATTAGAGGGAATGAAAGTGTTGACGTATTTGTTTAATAAATCCTATCCGTTATATATGTAATCATTAGAGGGAATGAAAGTGTTGACGTATTTGTTTAATAAATCCTATCCGTTATATATGTAATCATTAGAGGGAATGAAAGTGTTGACGTATTTGTTTAATAAATCCTATCCGTTATATATGTAATCATTAGAGGGAATGAAAGTGTTGACGTATTTGTTTAATAAATCCTATCCGTTATATATGTAATCATTCGAGGGAATGAAAGTGTTGACGTATTTGTTTAATAAATCCTATCCGTTATATATGTAATCATTAGAGGGAATGAAAGTGTTGACTTATTTATTTAATAAATCCTATCCGTTAATATGTGATCATTACAGGGAATGAAAGTGTTGACGTATTTGTTTAATAAATCCTATCCGTTATATATTTAATCATTAGAGGGAATGAAAGTGTTGACGTATTTGTTTAATAAATCCTATCCGTTATATATGTAATCATTAGGGGGAATGAAAGTGTTGACGTATTTGTTTAATAAATCCAATCCGTTATATATGTAATCAATAGAGGGAATGAAAGTGTTGACGCATTTATTTAATAAATCCTATCCGTTAATATGTGATCATTACAGGGAATGAAAGTTTTGACGTATTTTTGTTAATAAATCCCATCCGTTATATATTTAATCATTAGAGGGAATGAAAGTGTTGACGTATTTGTTTAATAAATCCTATCCGTTATATATGTAATCATTAGAGGGAATGAAAGTGTTGACGTATTTGTTTAATAAATCATACCTGTTATATATTTAATCATTAGAGGGAATGAAAGTGTTGAGGTATTTGTTTAATAAATCCTATCCGTTATATATGTAATCATTAGAGGGAATGAAAGTGTTGACGTATTTGTTTAATAAATCCTCTCCGTAATATATGTAATCAATAGAGGGAATGAAAGTGTTGACATATTTGTTTAATACATCCTATCCGTTATATATGTAATCATTAGAGGGAATGAAAGTGTTGACGTATTTGTTTAATAAATCCTATCTGTTATATATGTAATCATTAGAGGGAATGGAAGTGTTGACATATTTGTTTAATACATCCTATCCGTTATATATGTAATCATTAGAGGGAATGAAAGTGTTGACGCATTTATTTAATAAATCCTATCAGTTATATAGGTAATCATTTCAGGGAATTAGTAATTGCATAAATATTTCTGTATTATCCTTAATACGAAAAAATACTAATCGATATACGCATTTTGTTTTTGCTCCGTCATTATCAACGTGGATCTTCTGAAAATCTCTGCTCCCGGCCAAGTCTAGATTGTAGAACATTTCTGTTTGATTACTCATTTGTTCAGACTTACCAAAGTGGTTCAGGCCGAGAACTTTTCAACCGCGCCTCTTATCGAATCAATAAAACGAATGAAAATTTTGGAGTCTTTGTTTAATATATCCTACGCCGCTGTATGACGGTTCGGTTTACTCATAATGATCTAGACGAAATTCTTTTTTGTGAGTCATTTTTGTTAGAGACCGGGGGTAGACGCAGCCACTTTGCCTGTCGCATAAGTCATCATCACGCATATATGACGTCACTGGCCGTTGTTGACATCCTTTGTTTGTTGGTCGTGAATTTTCGCGCCGTCTCGTGTCGCAGCTGGTTGGCTCGGGGTTCCGAATCGAGTGGGCTCTCCTTGCTCGTGTTTGAAATTGAAATTACTCTATTGCTTGCCGCGAACGATGCGTTCATCGCCATTATAACCTAGCCGGCTCTTCTGACATTTACGCTGCTTTAGACCACATAGGGTACAAGTGACAGAGAGAGAATCTTTGAAGCGAAGTAGATTGTGTTACGACAAAAGTCGAACGTAAACGACGGTCAATTCACTTCTTAAAACATACTTTGTCTATTTAAAGCTTTAGAGAATTTTTCTCTGTCTATATCGATGAGATGAGGTATTATGATTACTTGTATTATTTACATTATTTTGACTGTTATCCTCATCTTCATTGCCATATTCACAACTTTTCGACGTCTATATCTCTGAGATGAGGTATTATGATTAATTGCATTATTTACATTATTCAGACAGTTATCCCCATCTTCATCGCCATATTCACAACGTTTCTGCTTCTATATCTCTGAGATGAGGTTTTATGATTACTTGCATTATTTACGTTATTCGAACAGTTATCCTCATTTTCATTGCCATATTCACAACGTTTTGGCCTCTATATCTCTGAGATGAGGTATTATGATTACTTGCATTATTTACATTATTCGAACTGTTATCCTCATCTTCATCGACATATTCACAACGTATCGACCTCTGTATCTCTGAGACGAGGTATTATGATTACTTGCATTCTTTACATTATTTGGACTGTTATCGTCATCTTCATTGCCATATTCACAACATTTCGGCCTCTACATCTCTGAGTTGAAATCTTATGATTACTTGCGTTATTTACATTATTCGGACTGTTATTTTCACCTTTATTGCCATATTCACGACGTTTCGGCGCTTGTACCCTCCGGCCTTCTTCAGGTTATTGGAATTTCGAATTCAACCCTTTATTTCGGTTAACGGGGTAGATTGTTCTAGTTCCATGGGCCATGCCTCTTTCGGATTTCCCTTTAACTCAACACTTCAAGTTTTGTTTCATCAGTTTTTTTTCCCCCTGATATTGAACTCACAACTCTTTGTGTCTAGTCACTGTATCCAACCATCGTATTTATTTACTGGGCCATGTGTCCTCAGGGAAGACATCCGGAAGAGGCATGACACGTGGAACTAGAACAATCTACCCCTGGGGGTCGAAATAAATGGTTCGGTTCGATATTCCAAACACCTGCAGAAGGCCGGAGCTTACAACGACCAAAACGTTGTAAATATGACAATGTAGATGAGGATAACAGTTCGAATAATGTAAGTAATTTTTCCTATATTTTTTTAGTATTACTTCTGTGTTATTTTTGTAAATAAGTTACAATTTATTAACGCATTCACTGATTAACTTGGATATTTGAACCTTTATATCTTTAATCTGAAAGTGAAGAAATGCGTAACTGAAGTAACCCTGGCTGCCCGGTTAATGAATATCGAATGTTTCCTCATAAGGAAATGGCTAATATTATCATTAGAGATGAGATGAACAGATGCTACAATTTGATCTTAGCCAAATGACCAGTGAGGGAACGAAAATGTAACTCGAATAGCACTAACACGGTCTATAATCGGCGAATGTTTCCTTATAAGGAAACGTCTATATAATATAATTAATATTAGAAATGAGAACAGATACTACACTTTGATCAAGACGGACGACCAAAGGTAAAGGAAAACGTAACTCGAGCAGTCAACGAATGCTGAATGTTTCCTTATAAGGAAACATCTATATATTAAAATTAATATAAGAAATGAGAACAGATACTACACTTTGATCAAGACCGACGACCAAAGGTAAAGAAAAACGTAACTCGAGTAGTCAATGAATGCTGAATGTTTCCTTATAAGGAAACGTCTATATATTATAATTAATATTAGAAATGAGAACAGATACTACACTTTGATCAAGACCGACGACCAACGGTAAAGGAAAACGTAACTCGAGCAGTCAACGAATGCTGAATGTTTCCTTATAAGGAATGATATTACTATCATCCAGAATCCCGCTCCTACCTTCTGGCAGTTTAGTAGTGATGGCAATTTTCGTGGTAGAACTGATTTTTTTTATTGGGTTGTGCCAGCAAACAGACTTTACGTCACAGGATTAGTCAAAGAAGAGAATGAGGCAAAAAGAGATAAATTCTAGGTTAAAAGAGTAAAAAGATAATCTTAATATTTCAGGTAAATGGATGATACTGTCCTGATGAGGGACTCGAAACTACACTACAAAATTCTTAAAAGAAAAGAGCTGAGAACGGTTAACCAATATCAGTCCTGCTATGTTGCAATGAATACTGAACAATACCTCACAGATGAAGAAGAGACTTGAAGCTGTAAAAATGTAGTTCTACAGAAGGATGCTGAGAATTACATGGATTGAAGATGTGAGCGATGATAAAGTTTTAGAGAAAATTGAAACAAAACTGTGCACTGATACTTAACATTAGGAAGAAACAGTTGAAATATCTAGGGGAAAATATTGAGGAGAGAGTACTTAGAAAATCTGATACTCACACGACAGATTGAAGTCAATAGGGATAAAGGAAAAGAACGCATAACATACCAGAAGAGCTTGAGTAAACTGATGATGGAACAGAATTTATTTAGAGCGACAAACGACGGGAAATTGTGGAGAGCCATGACGCCTTGAATGGACACGACGGCACAGAAGAAGAAGGGTGTTCTCATATATATAAATCCGTCTGACTTATTCCTTCATAGTGGTAGAAGTTGTGACTGACACCAAATCGGTTGGGTTTCGATCCAGGCTTGAGGCATTCAGTTGTTTAGTAGCACTGATATGCTGTGATACAGCGAACCGGTACAGTTTGCGGAGGACGACTATTTTCTATGAATATATCTCGGACATTCAGGCCGGTAAATGTTGTTTAATATTGTTTATTATAAACAGAGCATTTACTTAAATACTTTTATCTATAAAAAGGATGTTAAACATAAAACTGTCTTTAAATAATTGTCGGACTTTGTCCATTTCATAATGTGTGACGTCATTTGTTTACATTTGATACTCATTGAGCAGATATGAATGTACGTGAAAGATTGAAGTTTATAAGCAGTAAATTCGACCTTGCCAACCGAACAATCCTCTGTGGCCGAATCGGTTAAATGGCATGTCAGGCTATATGACGGTTCCGTGATAGGATACAGGATCGAATCCTGTCGGAGGACGAATATTTTCTATGTAAATTCATATAGATATGATAAATTAAAATTGATAGGTGTGCCACATTTATGGTTAAATTGTTCAATATCAGAGATAGAGCATAGATATAATCGTGGACATTGAAGTTAACTCACATAAACGACAGTCTATTTCATATTGAACCAGACCTGACGATTGCTTTTAGCATGAAACAGACTATTGCATTTCGATGTTGACTTCAATATCCACTTTTTATTTACATATGATCTGTATGATCTATTCCTGATATTGACCACTTTAAACCTGTAAATATAGCATACCTTAAAAATATATTTTATCTTGTATATATATATATATATATAATTATTTATTTGAATATTACAACATAAATATGTTATAAAATCACGA
This sequence comes from Acanthosepion esculentum, assembly GCA_964036315.1. NCBI lineage: Eukaryota > Metazoa > Mollusca > Cephalopoda > Sepiida > Sepiidae > Acanthosepion > Acanthosepion esculentum. The sequence continues at coordinate 6,244,872 of OZ038500.1, read as the reverse complement.
CAAAAGTAGCCATTTTGTTTCAACACTTCTAGTGTCTTATCAAGTGACGATGTAGAATATAGAATAAATGGTTTTAAAAGTATATATATATATATCAAATATGTGCTGCAGTTCAATTTATATTACAATGAATCATTCATACAAAAAGTAGATTAGTAAAGTTAATGATATCAAATGACGAAAACAGCTGAGACATTACTCTATTTATTGAACAATTTAGTTCATGCCACATTGACTGATAAACTCCTACAACAGAAAATTCTCATATTAGTAAAACAAAACGCACTCTCTTAAATTTTCCAAAAAAAAATTCAACCTCAAAAGTTTGGACACATTAACAATAACACATTTCAGCAAAAAAACATATTTCGATTCGCATTTAATATTTCGTTTCCGCTACTACCTGGATTTAGTAAAAACAAAATAATTTCCATGCCTGAGGATGACTGAATGTACAGTTGAAAGTACTAGCAGATTAAAAAAAGACATTATACAGATTGTAATTATTAAAAACAAGGATCATAACATTCATCGAGTGGTTCGTAGGTTAATGCAACTTTAAAAATTTGTTTGCGAAGGGATTTCGCCATTTTATATCATTAACTTTACTAATCTAGTTTTTGTATGAATGAATCATTGTAATATATATATATATATATATATATAGATATATATATATATATATATATATATATATATATATATATATATATATATATATATAATTGCTCGCTTTTTGATAATTCCTTTCTACTGGCACTCCTTTTTGTCTTGTATTCCTTTAGTGAATCAAAAGAATTATATTTTATTATTCTTTAACTATAGGTACAGTCTAGATTGACACAGACTTCTTTAAAGTATTTGTGCGCCAACAAGGAGAACACACATTTAACCGAAGGCTGGTTTATAGACATAAAGAGGGACAAACGAAGACATTTTTCCTGACTCTCTACTTTGGCCGACAACAATCTAACGTAATTCGGTGAACGCTATCAACGATTTAAAAGAAAAAAAAATCAATAATCTGATAATGCATTGGTTTTTGGCCAAACATCTCAATCAGTGTCGGTTGACCCAGCGTCAGGCCTTCTTCCTCAAGTGGGAAATGTTCTGATCAACACCAACTTCCGGCTGACAAACTGAATAACGAATAATTGTCGGCTTCTGAAGAGTAACCCGTCTTCGAAAAAGACAGATGAGATGGGATTTCAGCCAATTTAGTCTTTTGTCGAGAAATGATTTTACGAAATAGCCACATTCACTTATTGTGTCGCGCGTTATTATAAATGCGAGTGTTCATCGAATTACTGGTATCATTCATATTATTCGTTTTGCTTTTTTGTTATTTCAGCATTTCCGCCGATATTTTCTACTGCCTGCTTCGCTTATACAATAGGAATTGCAGTCAACCTTCAATACCAGGTTTTTTATATGTTAATTAGCACAATAATTCGCCTGTCAAATTTGTTGTATTTAAACTATTGTTCTGAAAATTGAGTTTTAAATTCCTTTTTTGTGCTTATTAACCTGACATCGTAAGAGCATTAGATTCTGAGAAATGGATAAAAATATTCAAAATTGATGGGTGCACATATAAATTCGTCCTTGATTGTAGTACCTTGTATTACTTTTATATGTTATGTGTTCTTGTGGAAGGCCGTAGCACAGAACAACCAAAACTTTTTGCTAACAATAACAGAAACACAAAAGTTTAATTATAATCAGAAAAGAATTAATGCTTCTACTTCTTCTGTTTTGAAAATTATTTTAACGTTTGTTAGAGAACACCGCTGGAGAGTGAGAAAGTTGTTTGAAACGGCAGATGTTGTCCTTTCGGATAAACGTATATATCAGGGAAGCATTAACTTCAGATTACTGTATTTTTCTTTACAGTAAAGAGCCAGAACATTTATCTGCATACGACAAATAAGGAATCGTTTGTATAAGACGGACTAGCTGAAAATGAATTCGCTTCCATTTTGTACGTAGCTGGTAATGACGTAAGCCGATGAGAATATTTTCAGTTTGCCCTGTTTTTCTAGAAATAAAGAAAACTATTTCTTCTGTATGCAATAGTTCTGCTGGAAAGTGTCAAGGTATAGACCAAAACCTGGTAACAACAACATCACATAAGAAGAGTGTAAACATTTGTTCAAAGAAACCTTGGCAGGTTGGACTTTTAATAATAGACAAGGATAAGATCCTTATTAAAAAGATTTTTCTGAATTCTAAAAAAAATGTTGTATAGTTCTCCTTAGAAACAAACAGCTGTACTGAACTATGTAATATCTAATCTCCTATATCGCAGTGAATGCTGGACAATCTCCTCACAGATGGAGAAGAGACTTGAAGCGACAGAGATGTGGTTCTACTGACGAGTGTCTTTAGAAACAAAGAAAAGAGTGTTGGACGGCTATGTAATATCTAATCTCCTATATGGCAGCGAATGCTGGACAATCTCCTCACAGATGAAGAAGAGACTTGAAGCGACAGAGATGTGGTTCTACTGACGAGTGTCCTTAGAAACAAAGAAAAGAGTGTTGGACGGCTATGTAATATCTAATCTCCTATATGGCAGTGAATGCTGGACAATCTCCTCACAGATGAAGAAGAGACTTGAAGCGACAGAGATGTGGTTCTACCGACGAGTGTCCTTAGAAACAAAGAAAAGAGTGTTGGACGGCTATGTAATATCTAATCTCCTATATGGCAGTGAATGCTGGACAATCTCCTCACTGATGAAGTAGAGTCTTCAATCGACAGAGATGTGGTTCTACTGACGAGTGTCCTTAGAAACAAAGAAAAGAGTGTTGGACGGCTATGTAATATCTAATCTCCATATGGCAGTGAATGCTGGACAATCTCCTCACTGATGAAGAAGAGTCCTCAATCGACAGAGTTGTGGTTCTACTGACGAGTGTCCTTAGATACAAAGAAAAGAGTGTTGGACGGCTATGTAATATCTAATCTCCTATATGGCAGTGAATGCTGGACAATCTCCTCACAGATGAAGAAGAGACTTGAAGCGACAGAGATGTGGTTCTACCGACGAGTGTCCTTAGAAACAAAGAAAAGAGTGTTGGACGGCTATGTAATATCTAATCTCCTATATGGCAGTGAATGCTGGACAATCTCCTCACTGATGAAGAAGAGTCTTCAATCGACAGAGATGTGGTTCTACTGACGAGTGTCCTTAGAAAGAAAGAAAAGAGTGTTGGACGGCTATGTAATATCTAATCTCCTATATGGCAGTGAATGCTGGACAATCTCCTCACTGATGAAGTAGAGTCTTCAATCGACAGAGATGTGGTTCTACTGACGAGTGTCCTTAGAAACAAAGAAAAGAGTGTTGGACGGCTATGTAATATCTAATCTCCTATATGGCAGTGAATGCTGGACAATCTCCTCACTGATGAAGTAGAGTCTTCAATCGACAGAGATGTGGTTCTACTGACGAGTGTCCTTAGAAAGAAAGAAAAGAGTGTTGGACGGCTATGTAATATCTAATCTCCTATATGGCAGTGAATGCTGGACAATCTCCTCACTGATGAAGAAGAGACTTCAATCGACAGAGATGTGGTTCTACTGACGAGTGTCCTTAGAAACAAAGAAAAGAGTGTTGGACGGCTATGTAATATCTAATCTCCTATATGGCAGCGAATGCTGGACAATCTCCTCACAGATGAAGAAGAGACTTGAAGCGACAGAGATGTCGTTCTACTGACGAGTGTCCTTAGATACAAAGAAAAGAGTGTTGGACGGCTATGTAATATCTAATCTCCTATATGGCAGTAAATGCTGGACAATCTCCTCACAGATGAAGAAGAGACTTGAAGCGACAGAGATGTGGTTCTACCGACGAGTGTCCTTAGAAACAAAGAAAAGAGGGTTGGACGGCTATGTAATATCTAATCTCCTATATGGCAGTGAATGCTGGACAATCTCCTCACTGATGAAGAAGAGTCTTCAATCGACCGAGATGTGGTTCTACTGACGAGTGTCCTTAGAAAGAAAGAAAAGAGTGTTGGACGGCTATGTAATATCTAATCTCCTATATGGCAGTGAATGCTGGACAATCTCCTCACTGATGAAGTAGAGTCTTCAATCGACAGAGATGTGGTTCTACTGACGAGTGTCCTTAGAAACAAAGAAAAGAGTGTTGGACGGCTATGTAATATCTAATCTCCTATATGGCAGTGAATGCTGGACAATCTCCTCACTGATGAATAAGAGTCTTCAATCGACAGAGATGTGGTTCTACTGACGAGTGTCCTTAGAAAGAAAGAAAAGAGTGTTGGACGGCTATGTAATATCTAATCTCCTATATGGCAGTGAATGCTGGACAATCTCCTCACTGATGAAGTAGAGTCTTCAATCGACAGAGATGTGGTTCTACTGACGAGTGTCCTTAGAAACAAAGAAAAGAGTGTTGGACGGCTATGTAATATCTAATCTCCATATGGCAGTGAATGCTGGACAATCTCCTCACTGATGAAGAAGAGTCCTCAATCGACAGAGTTGTGGTTCTACTGACGAGTGTCCTTAGATACAAAGAAAAGAGTGTTGGACGGCTATGTAATATCTAATCTCCTATATGGCAGTGAATGCTGGACAATCTCCTCACAGATGAAGAAGAGACTTGAAGCGACAGAGATGTGGTTCTACCGACGAGTGTCCTTAGAAACAAAGAAAAGAGTGTTGGACGGCTATGTAATATCTAATCTCCTATATGGCAGTGAATGCTGGACAATCTCCTCACTGATGAAGAAGAGTCTTCAATCGACAGAGATGTGGTTCTACTGACGAGTGTCCTTAGAAAGAAAGAAAAGAGTGTTGGACGGCTATGTAATATCTAATCTCCTATATGGCAGTGAATGCTGGACAATCTCCTCACTGATGAAGTAGAGTCTTCAATCGACAGAGATGTGGTTCTACTGACGAGTGTCCTTAGAAACAAAGAAAAGAGTGTTGGACGGCTATGTAATATCTAATCTCCTATATGGCAGTGAATGCTGGACAATCTCCTCACTGATGAAGTAGAGTCTTCAATCGACAGAGATGTGGTTCTACTGACGAGTGTCCTTAGAAACAAAGAAAAGAGTGTTGGACGGCTATGTAATATCTAATCTCCTATATGGCAGTGAATGCTGGACAATCTCCTCACTGATGAAGAAGAGTCTTCAATCGACAGAGATGTGGTTCTACTGACGAGTGTCCTTAGAAACAAAGAAAAGAGTGTTGGACGGCTATGTAATATCTAATCTCCTATATGGCAGTGAATGCTGGACAATCTCCTCACTGATGAAGAAGAGTCTTCAATCGACAGAGATGTGGTTCTACTGACGAGTGTCCTTAGAAAGAAAGAAAAGAGTGTTGGACGGCTATGTAATATCTAATCTCCTATATGTCAGTGAATGCTGGACAACCTCCTCGCAGATGAACAAGAGACTTGAAGCGACTGAGATGTGATTCTACTGACGAGTGTCCTTAGAAACAAAGAAAAGAGTGTTGGACGGCTATGTAATATCTTATCTCCTATACGGCAGTGAATATTGAAGAATCCTTTCACAGATGAATAGGTTTAAAGGAACAGAATGTCTGAGAATCATGTATAAGACAAGTGAACAATAGAGAAGGTTTTAAGAAACTGTGCAATATATTTCCAATCAGAATGAGTTCCGATTTTTACGAGATATGATGAAAGAACAGCGGATAATCTGACAACAGTACAAAAGCTGTTTTAAGAAACAGGTGGAAATTGCGTCTAACCTACTTACGGATTTTTTTGAGATTGTATGTCAGAAGAAACCAAAGAGGCTTAGGAATGTTTCAAAACCTACTCAGAGTAACAAAAGAGCGGAAAAGACATGGCACCCACCGAGCACCTTGAATAGAGATGGCACCGAAAGGAAGATTTAAATGTCATTACGATGAACACCACTTGTGTTTTTCACATAAATTCGCATAAGAATAAATTTCCTGTTTGTGTTTACCTTACATCAGTCAAGTAAACAGTCTGTTCCCTTAACACATATACTTGTATATTTACCCGACCTCCCCACCATGGTTGCGTGCGACACAAAATCGTTTTAACATGGGGAGCACCTTACATATGCATATGGGACACGGACAATAATTGTAGTTTTGACCATTCCACGTGACCAATGTCACGCTGGCATTACTATTACACCGACTCCTCTTCTCTTATTGCAATGTGGGAGGTACTGCTAAAGAGTTGGAATTCCCGGGGCAGAGAAATTTCTCCTATCTAAAATGTGAAGAAATATAGTTTTATTTCTGTAATCAGTTTTTTTTTTCGAGCACATTTCCTTATAAGCGGAAACATTTAATTTTCACAATAATTTTTAAATATTTTTTATAAATATCACGTCTGTGTTATTTGACTTAATTCTTAAATTCCTTTAATTTTTAAAAGTTGCTATGAGCAATATTTCTGTCGACAATTATTTGAAAACATTAATCATGTTTGTACTTGACGAATGTGTCTCTGCCTTGTCAAAATTATGTCGCATTTCAGTAGAAAACTTACAAAGTTTGTTCTTTAAATTGCTGTTGTCTGAAATTTTTAATAACTAGAAATTAATATCTGTCTATATTTCTGAGATGAGGTATTATGTACACTATTTACATTATTCGGACTATTGTCCTAATCTTTGTCGCCATATTTATTACAACGTTTCGGCCGTTGTACGCTCCGGCCTTCTTCAGGTGGTTGGAATGTGGAACTGAATCCTTTATTTTGCTCACTGGGGTAGACTGTTCTAGTTCCACGAGCCATGTTAATGGATGTCTGTTATCAGTTGTCTCTTGTTAATTCCTCTCTCCAATTTCTCCACTGCCTTAACCGGGTATTGAACTCACACTCTTTGCGTACTGTTACTGGATCTAACTAGCGCCATGTGTCCTTGTGTAATAAATATAAGGACAAAGATGAGGACAATAGTTCAAATAATGTAAATAGTGTATCTAGAAATTATTCGAACTGAGCTGAAAAAGAATTATGGAATAATATTATGATTCTGTGTGTCACTGTTTTAGTTAGCACGACCGTGCCGTCCTGCCAAAATCTAATAAATAATGGACTATTTCGTTTTGATCTTGTGGTGAGACATTTGAAAGACGATACTTGAATTCAGTGAGAAAATGGTAGAAAGAACGCAAGAAAGAAAGAAAGAAAGAAAGAAAGCAAGAAAGCAAGAAAGAAAGAAAGAAGGGAAAATAGAAGAGACGACTACAGTGTAATGAGTTTAACGTCTCTTTCAGTGAACTGGGAAAAGTTGTCAAATTCAAATATTTTCATTTGTACCCCTTTACTTCTTAAAATAACGACCAGCGTTCATATTTATGATTGTAATCGCAATATTTTTTTATTAAAGTTGTTAGGTTCAAATATTTAACGATGTGACAAGGGAATTTCTACGGATATTTCACTGTCGTAGAACTCGCCCTGAGCTTACTTGATCGTTAACTAAAGAATTAAGTGTCATAAGAGAATTCAAATAAGAAAACCGTGAACTTTTCACAGGTATTTCTAGTTATCTAAATGTCCTGTTTAATTAGATTTTCTTAAAACCTTACCGAATTTTAAAGAAGTTTTTTTAATTAATATTTCATTACTCATATATACATTAGAAAATTATCGAAATATTTCTCTCATTGTCAGCTTCTATGTAGCTATACCCAGAATAAAAATGCATATGGACAAAGAAGTTTATAAATTAGATGTCTAGCTGAAAAATGTTTATACAGAAATATTAGAGTGGTAAGAGAACTTGGGTTAGTCAACTAAATTTAAATTACATTATTTTCAAGTAGTGTAATAGATAGCGGCTCTGATTGAGAAATAGGATAGCCGAGTTCGAATTCGAGTGGGATCCATTACATTCACTTACATGCTAATACCCTTGAGAAAGGTATGAATCCCCTTCTTCTGCCACCAACAGCAGGACAGATGCTAGGAGAAGGAAAAACTCTGAATTCAAAACCGGTCTGAAGAGAGTCAAACTATCTTGCCCAAGAATCACTGTGGCTGCAGTAGATATGGTGTCCCTACCGGTCACGGGATGAAAAGACAAAAACAAAACATTATTCAAATTATTCTGACTGTCATTCTCATCTTCATTGCAATATTCACAACTTTTCAGCCGTTGTACGCTCCGGCCTTCTTCAGGTAATTGGAATTTCGTACCGAATCCTTTATTTCGTCCTCTGGGGTAGATTGTTCTAGTTTGTTGTGCCATGCATCTTCCGGATGTCTTTCCTGGGGCTCAGTAAATCAAGATGTTCGTTAGATCCAGTGACTTTTGACATTTCGTTGTTTTTTTTGTTTTGTTTTTTTGGCGGGAACTTATGTCCATGTTGGTCAATCAGTTATGTACTGGTTGTCGTAGGATAAATAAAAAGGAAAGAAATTATTTCAAGAGGTTTCCTTGGCAAAATCGAATTAAAAGCCAATATTAAAATGGATTTGTAAATTTTAAAAGTTCAGCTATGCAAGAATAGATTTGATTTTACTTTCAGTAAAGAAATACATCTCTTATTTCTCATTCCCGCCAATATTATGACTAAAACAAGAAACCTGCCTCCTGGAGTTACTTGACAGATATATTCTTGCCACTTGCTATGTGTTAAGGTAAAAAAAATATGTAGCGTGTTCTAAGACCCCATGGTTCTAACTGAGAGTTACATTCAGGGAATATGACCACGCCTTATTTTCATTGTACCATTTCTAAAATTGACTTTCCAGCGACACTGTTGAATATATTACATAAACTTCCAAAAGTGGGTGAGATGGAGTGTCTGTTCGTCTTGAAAATCAATTTTCTAAATACTTCTTTTAATGGTCTCATATATAACGACGAGTACCAACAGTGAGGACCAATTGTGCTTATATGGGTTTTCAGTAACACCAGTAATGAGGATAGATTAAAAGCGATTAGCGGATAGGGAATTCCCATCTGGATGAGATTAAAGTAATTATTGAAAGTCTATCCCAAGAAAGATTGGAGGCTTGATAATACAGACAGAAAAGCAACACCCACACCCGCCAAAAAAAAATCAATTTTTTAATGCACATGCTGCAAACTTGCCCATTGAAGCTTTGAAAATTAAACTAACAAAAAATTATTTTAATGAGCAACATTTTAGATTCTTGAATAAATTTGGATGTACGAAAAGAAAATACCCCAAGATATTTTTAATTTCTTCTTCTTCTTCTTCTTCTTCTTCTTCTTCTTCTTCTTCTTCTTCTTCTTCTTCTTATAATAATAATAATAATAGTAATTATTATTATTATTATTATTATTATTATTATTATTATGATTATTATTATAAATATTTGTGTATGTTATATTTCCTGCTTTGTATCCTGTAGAGCCGGTCTAAACTATGGTTTTTAGGCCCTATAGGAGAATTGTCATTTAATTAATAGCATTTTTCTTACTATATGACACTTTCTTAGTAGGATTATATTCTGGGCAACTTGTATGTTGATGTTACCTGGGACACTGTTAGTAAAATTGTCCATTATTTTTCTCACGAGGCCCAGAGCTTCGATTACTATTGGTACAATCTCAGTCTTCATTTACCACATCCTGTTAATCTCGATCTCCAGGTGATTGTATTTGGACAATTTATCGATAATTTTATGAAGGTGTTTCTGTCAGATGGTACTACTTTGTCCCAGAGGATAGTTACATCATTACTTGGGTAACTGTATCTGAGTAATGCTCATGCCATCTCCCACTCGTTTCGATTTTGTGCTTCTTGCATATCTCCCAGTGCACATATGCCGATACATTGTTATGTCCGTGGGTATATTCATTTTTTGGCAATTGCGCACATTCTGAGATAATATGGTCGACAGTTCCATCATACTTTTTGCAGATCCTGCATTTCAGGTTAGTTCCATCCTTGATTATTTGTTAGTGATAAAATCTGGTTACGAGTATTTGATCCTGAGCTGCAATAATTAGGCCTTCTGTCACGGTTTTAAGCCCGGTGCATCTCAGCCACTGGTGTGTTTTCTGCTGGTCCACATTTGCACATTATTATTATTATTATTATTATTATTATTATTATTATTATTATTATTATTATTATTCCTCCAGTAAATTTTGATCTCCAAAAATATAAATGCAATGCCAATCGTTAGCGCGTCTGTTTAAATTCGATCTTTTATTGTTCTTTCTACTTAACAGTGTTTTTCTTTTTGACATATTCATCGACACATGCAATCTCTTACGTCTTAGTGCCTTTATGCCTTTACTTGGAATGAAATGATTATATATATATATATATATATATATATATATATATATATATATATATATATATATATATATATATTAATACATGTTTCATTAAATAATATAGATAAGTGTTGTCTATATATTTTATGTAAGTTTTTTTCATATAGTCTGATAACCTTAATAACATTATCATTAAACAATGAAAAAAACTTACATAAAATATATAGACAACACTTATCTATATTATTTAATGAAACATTTATTAATGAAAAAATGCTGCCTAAATACACACAATATATATATATATATATATATATATATGTATGTAGTAGTAGTCACTATAGGGATAGGGAATTTATATATGTAAACCATGTGGCCATAGATATCGACCATGCACTGTGATTAGCATGATAATCGTGATAAATAAAAGATTCATTAACAAAGAACATTCATTTTTCATTAAAATCTTGTACATTATATATATATATATATATATATATATATATATATCTTGTACAAGTTTATATATATATCTATATCTTGTACATGTTTATATATATATATATCTATATCTTGTACATGTTTATATATATATATATATATATATATATATATATATATATATATATATATATATATATATATATATATATATATATAAACTTGTGGGATTAATATTGCACAACAGTTGAGTGCTCTCATCTTTGTTTACAATGAAAATTTCCTGTTTCTTCATATTGGGCTTAGGTTCTAGAAAGCATTATTCGCTATTCCAATCTGAAATACCAGTTACTTATTTAAATACAATAATCCTTCATTACTCTCAAGAGCTTCTTTTTAAATATTTTTTAATTGCCTAAATTGATTTTTTTTTACAGGAAGCTTCACCCTGTACAAGTCTAGCGGGCACTCGTGGTAAAAGTTACGTTAGGGGCGAGTTTTTACGGATTGGAGTGGAAGATAACGGATGAATAGGTTAACTGGAATAATACTAAGAAAAAGTAAATAACGGAATTATTCGTCTTGTTCCAATTCATTTGCACAACGGTTTATAATAATGTAAAATTATTTAAAATCTCATATGAAGGAATTTCGCTTCTAAATTTTGGTTATTCGTTTGTTTGTTTGTTTTTTGTTTTGTTTTTTCATTTATTTCATATCTCAGCTGTCAGGATCACATCCAAACTGCATTTTAAAATTAACGTAAATAACTAATAAAAAGTTACATTTGACCTGGTTTAAACTAAATTGTCCTTAATCTCACTAAACCAATCGCAATCATTGAGAAGAAAAGCGCTACCTAACATTCAGTAGGATGAATCACAAAAAGAAGTATATTAAGACCTACCAACCATCCTTTGATATAATCTGTTTGTGTTTCATTGTGCTGATTTTCTGCTAGCATTTTCCCCGACATCTTTTCGATTAAAATTAATATTTTACATCTGTCTCTATTTCTGAGATGAGGTATTGTAACTATTTACACTATTTACATTATTCGGACTATTGTCCTCATCTTTATTGCCATATTCACCTTCAACATCTGTCTCTATTTCTAAAATGAGGTATTGTAACTATTTACACTATTTACATTGTTCGGACTATTCTCCTCATCTTTATTGCCATATTCACCTTCAACATCTGTCTCTATTTCTGAGATGAGGTATTGTAACTATTTACATTATTTACATTGTTCGGACTGTTGTCCTCATCTTTATTGCCATATTCACATTCAACATCTGTCTATATTTCTAAGATGAGGTATTGTAACTATTTACACTATTTACATTGTTTGGACTGTTGTCCTCATCTTTATTGCATTATTCAGCTTCAACATCTGTCTCTATTTCTGAGATGAGGTATTGTAACTATTTACACTATTTACATTGTTTGGACTGTTGTCCTCATCATTATTGCCATATCCACGACGTGTCGGTCGTTGTCCGCTCGAGACTTATTCGGTATATGTTTATATTTCTGAGATGAAGTATTATAACTATTTACACTATTTACATTACTCGGACTGTTATTCTCACCTTTATTGTCACATTCACGAAGTTTCAGCCGTTATACGCCTAGGCCTTCTTCAGGACGTGTCTACATTTCCGAGATGAGGTATTGTAACTATTTACATTATTTACATCCTTCGGATTGTTGATCTCATCTTTATTGTCACATTTACAAACGCCAAAATACAGATTGACTATTTGGGTTTCAGTTCGCACTTCAAAAAAAAATCCCCTAATGAAGACCGGAGCGTAAAACGAACGAAGCGTTGTGAATATGACAATAAAGACAAAAAGGAAAATTATAAATAAATAGTGTAATTAATTAATATTTACATTTCCCGCAATAGTATCCGTTTCACTACGCTCACTTCCTCAGAACACTTACATCTACATAAATACCCTACGGTAACCGATAGCTAGAGAATCACCTAGTATAGATAGAGGAATAATGAATTAAGGAGTCGTTCCTACCGTAGATCTTACCAATAGAATCTATCATATTTACAAAAAGAACTTCTATTTTTCGCTTTAAGTAATCACATTTTTTACTGGACATGACGACAAAAATACTTATGGGTAACTGGGTAACTACATCCGACAGCAAGGCTTCTGAACCGGGTGTTTTTGAGGAGAGTGGAACCACCTCTTGATTGCTGGTTTTCCCAGGTCTACCCTGACCCGGGGTGGTAGCACCTCTCAGGATTCCAGAATGGGCAAATAGTTAACCCACCCAAAAGGGGTCATACACTATGAAAGTATAAAAATGTTTTACCAGCAATACTTTTTTGGAAAATTTTTTAACAGCAATACAGTTTTGAAAAAAAAAAAAAATTACCACCCATACATTTAAAAAAATATATATATTACAACGAATACATTTTTGATGGAAAATATTACCAGCAGTAAAAATCCTGTTGGATTTAAATAATCGATTGACGTTAATATGCCGTAAAACAAAACAAACCATTTTTGTATTTGGTGTATATATTTTTCAGTACGTTAAATTTTGCACGTTAACTGTTTTATGAAAGAAACTTAGGAATTGTTTCATTCTGGCCTAGACAAGAAGTAACAACGCCCCGGGAAAACGGAAATGATGGCACAGAACTTGAGGAAGTCTTTTATGTTTGTTTCTGAAATATCGGCATCTGCAAGCCGGGTAAATAGTAATATCGAAAGGATACATTTATAATGAAGATGAATTTTATTGAATGAAGGTCAATATATACTGCCACTGACGAAATCGATATGGGACACTCTCCACGATGAAATATCAAATCCAATTAAAAACAGACCCTTCAAATGCCCAACAGACAATAGACGATAACCTCTTGCGACTTTTCAAGAATTTCTGAATCGATCTAAATAGGGAAGAATATATTTGCTTTGCAGAATATTTGTTAATATTGACGTTCAAGAAAAATCAGAGCTTCTCACCGAAATTTATTAAACTCCGCTAAATTTTTATACGATTGATGCACGTTTGAAAGCAACTAAAAAAATAACATTTTTTAAAATAATTTCAACCCAAGCAAGGGAATAAAGCCATTAAGACGTGAGAAGTTACTAAGTGTGACAATATATGAGAAAACGAAACCAATATGAAGGAGAAAGAACAATAAATGAACAGGAACAAAGAAGACAGACGTTAACGACTGACATTGCATTTAAAACTTTGAAGATTAAATTGACTGGGAAGCAAGCAGCCGGACAATATTTCCAGAAACGAGAAGGGCGATAGAAGAAACTGTTATCATAGAACTTACGGTTACGTCTTGTCCTTTCAACTGTAAAATGATAAGATCTTGCCAGCAATCTACTACTACGAATAAATTCATAAAGTCTAGGTACCATAGAAGAAGTTCCATCAGAACGATGACCATTAAAGTATTTACAGAAAAGACACATAGACGCTATGTTACGGGGGTGGAAATTATTGAAGCAATGATGCCAGGTTTGCACAAACAATTTTGCAGATTCTTTTTTTTATAATTTATCAAGAATCTCTAATAATATCGGCAATGATTAGAAATATATTATCCAATTGTCTTCTTTTTATCAAAATAGTGTTATCATCAGAATTATTCTGAGAAATTTAACGCACGCACATACACACACACACACACACACATATATATATATATATATATATATATATATATATATATATATATATGGTGCATAATATCATCCTACGATTATACACCTATGGCACTGTAGGTGTTTAAATGGAAAAGAATAACTAAACAAGCATATATATATATATATATATATATATATATATATATATATATATATATATATATATATATATAAATATACATATATACATATATACATATATATATATATATATATATATATATATATATATATATATATATATATATATATATATATATATATATATATATAATGTATATTGGACACTCCTGTCGTTTTCGACGTATGAGTATCTGTCAGTTCAGTTTTTATTTTTATGTCTCGTATGAGACATAAAAATCCTGCATGGGATTCGCAGAAAAGTCAACACGCCGGCCATACTGAAGTGTTGACCGTCATATGTGCTGATGCATTAGCCGAAGATGTAGTGTTAATTCTTAATTCTTAATTATCTCAGATGGTTGACAAGATCCTTTTCAAAGTTAGTTATACCTCGATAGCAGGTATTTCTCCTCTCTGCTGGGTTTTCAACAGGAATCTCGAACTCCTCTATAAGCACGATTGCAGCAATTAAATTGTCCTTGAAGCGTAAGCAAGGACTGCCTACGTTATTACGCTAACCATGAAAAAGTTGGCTACACATGATAATTTTCGGCTTTCGATCATCACTGATTCAGATGATATGACCAAGCCATCTGAACTGTGATTGCATCAGAAAGGATTCGATACAACAGATGCCAAATTTGATAAAAAGTTCAGGGTTATACGTTTTTGTCTTGCCGTATATAGACGCATAATGAACGAAGACAGTGTTTATGAAAAGCAGCATGTTGATATATATATATATATATATATATATATATATATATATATATATATATATATATATATATATATATATATATATAATTTAATGTCATAAGGTTAATATGCTGGTTTAGTTTTAGAAATCCTCTTAATAAATATACTATTAATAATAAATATAATATTATATAATAACTATAATATATATATAAAATTTTTTAATAATAATATAAATATTAGTATTAATGATAAATATAATATTATATATTAATAAAAAATTTAAAATAATATAATAAATATAATATCAATAATAAAAATAATATTATATATTAATAATAAATTTAATATAATATAATAAATATAATATTAATAATAAAAATAATATTATATATTAATAATAAATTTAATATAATATAATAAATATAATATTAATAATAAAAATAATATTATATATTAATAATAAATTTAATATAATATAAATATGATATTAATAATAAATTTAATATAATAAATATAATATTAATAATAAAAATAATATTATATATTAATAATAAATTTAATATAATATAAATATAATATTAATAATAAATTTAATATAATATAATAAATATAATATTAATAATAAAAATAATATTATATATTAATAATAAATTTAATATAATATAATAAATATAATATTAATAATAAAAATAATATTATATATTAATAATAAATTTAATATAATATAAATATAATATTAATACTAAATTTAATATAATATAATAAATATAATATTAATAATAAAAATAATATTATATATTAATAATAAATTTAATATAATATAATAAACATAATATTAATAATAAATATAATATTATATAATAAATATATTAATAATAAATACAAATAATATTATATAATAAATATAATAGTAAAAATAAATATAATATTATATAATAACAATAATAATAATAATAATAATAATAAATATATTATATAATAGATATAATTTTAATAATAAATATAATATTATATCATAAATATAATATATTATAAATATAATATTATATCATAAATATAATATTATATAATAAATATAAAATTGATAATAAATCTAATATTATATATTAATAATAAATATAATCTAAATAATATATAAATAAAATAATATATAAAAATAAATAATAATATGTAATCATGTGAACTGTGATTGCATCAGAAAAGATTCGATAACACCAATTCCTTATTTGATGAAAAGATCAGGCTTAGAGATATTGTCCCGCCGTGTATAACCGCATATTTTAACGAAGACAGCGTTTATGAAAAGCATCAAGTTGATTGATGTGTGTCCTGTATGGCGATTCTGACCCATAAAGGAGTGTGGTGAGAATGACTGCTCGATAGACAATGAATTGGTTTTCCGTAAAATCCCACAAACATCCAATAGGGGATGCTTAAGGTTCCCAAAAGTCGTTTTTTTTTTCATTTATATACCTACGGTGCCATAGCTGTATAATTATGGGATGATATTACGACCACTTATTGCCCGCCACCGGAAGTGAGCTGCCTGTCGAAAGCAAGGTTGTGTGCGATTACATAGAGAGTTTTCCTTCCTTTATTATATTTACTTACCCTGAATGTCCTTTTTCAATGCAGCTGCCTCCAGCACTTTTTGATATACGTCCGTTTTATGATACGCTATTTTCCCGAACTCTTAACAGATATGTTTATATATATATATATATATATATATTTAAAGACAGTTTCATGTTTAACATTCTTTTTATAGATACAAGTATTTAAGTAAATGGAACCGTCATATAGCCTTATGTGCCTTACCGCTCAGCCACAAAGGATCGTTCCGTATAGGATACAGGTTCGAATCCTGTCGGAGGACGAATATTTTCTATGAAAATTTCTCGGACATTCAGGCCGGTAAATGTTATTTAATACTGTTTATTATAAACAGAGCATTTACTTAAATACTTGTATCTATAAAAACAATGTTAAACATAAAAGTATATTTATATTATATATATATATATATATATATATATATATATATATATATATATATATATATATATATATATATATATATATATATATATATGTGTGTGTGTGTGTGTAAAATGTCTTTAAATAATAGTTGGACTTTGTCCATTTCATAATATATATGTACAGTGTAACCCGGATATAAGAGACCCTGATATAAGAGAAACCCGGGCATAAGAGAGATTTTCTCTGGTCCCAAATTAGAGCCTGTATTAATGTATATAAAATAGACCAAACCCGGATATAAGAGAAACTCGGATATAAGATACTTCTTCTCCTGTCCCGACAACTCTCTTATATCCGGGTTACACTGTATATATATATATATATATATATATATATATATTATCGCTCACTGTTAGCTAGACTCGGAGTTTCATGTACAACGCCATCTGCAGGTACTGAGTATAGATTGGCCGTTACGTAATTTAAATTTAAAAATTATATGTGATTATCGTAATATTGGCGCAGTTATATATTATGCTGGGATTACAGATTTTTAATCTTTAAAAACTATATTTGGCATTTAAAATTTTTGTGTATATGTAAGAAATTTTTTTATTATTTTATAGGTGTGAATATTATTTGTTTTAATTTAAATGGAGTTTACTTTTTTTTTTTTATTAAAAAAAATACACCGGAATTTACATTAAACATAAACAGTAATTTATTTTAAAATTAATATAGATCAATGTATCTAAACAAACATTTATTTTTATGCTTACATGTAACCATCAATACTTTTCTCTTCTTTAATAACCTAGGGTTATTTAAGTGCATCTATTTTCTTTCCCGCTGTTAGATTTGGCTCTTGGTACAATATCCCAGTTGATAAAATGTGAATTGCCATCATTGTATATTGCCAGAAATATTTTGAGATAGAAGTGCTGGTTTTTGTATTTTATATTACCTAAATCATTCGATGATTGTAGAAACGAATTTTCCAAGGATTTTCAGTGCAACCAAAATAAAAGATAATATCGTTACTGGAATTTATGCTGGCTTGGTATACAATATTATCAGTCATACATTGACCGTTTAAAGGACAAATCATCTTTTTTTGGCAGTTACATGCAAAACACAATGGTTAAACATTTGAAAACATAAGTAAAACATAAATCCGTATTATAACGAAAAACATTTGCTGCTTCTCTCTTCTCTTTAAAATATACATTGCTCTCTCGTTGAGACAACTATAACCTCTTCCATTTATATAACTACAACGAAAGAATGCTGCGAACAAAAAAGAAAACCATGAAAGAATTTGAGTTATACAAAATTTCCAGCGTAAAACAAGGACTTGTGGACAAAGAAATACAGAAATTAATAAAAGAATCGACACTAACTTCCACTGCTCACATCCCAACAAAACAGGGGACACAACTGTAACACAGAAACTCTGATGGAATATTTCAAAACTCAGTGTGAATAATTAGAAAATATCCAAAATTCGCACATGCAAGAGGAAAAGACAGAATCTCCAGATGTGGGACAACATACTTCATCAAAGAAAACTAGAAATTTTTCAATGCTATCAAAAATAAGGAAACCACAGCAATATAAAAAAACTTTTATACAAATGGATCAAATATTTATTCCAAGAAAATTCCGGGATAAAATTAATCCACAAGAAACGGAAAAAACAGAATCAAATAAAAAATACACTGAGCTCAGCAAAATTGCAGGCCCAAATTGAAATACAAGAAGACAAAACAATACACTTCACGAAAAAATGCACCGAGATTTGCAATAAATTATTGACAGAAATCATGGAACTATGTCCCAAAGTAACTCACCAATTCTTATCAGAATTCTGGAGTCAAATGTCGAGGAAAATCTCGGAATATTTTGGAAAGAAAGACAACCTGGCTGAAAACATTACCAAGAAAGGAAAAATTGGATAATGAGACAGAATTAAAAAAGAAACGATCCAAACTCACAATAAAACACAATACTTAACACAAAACAACTACATGCGACATCGGCAAATACAGAGAAAATCACACAATAAAGGTAAGAACCCTAATACCTACCACACCCACACAACAAATACAATTATGAAAATACACTTAACAACACCAAAAAAAAAACCGTTACAATATACCATCACAGCATAATACAGTCAGATATAGGGCAGAACACATACACATTCACAAAGCTAACACTTACAGATACCACCTAACACAACAAAAGAAACCTAACAAACACTACCTATATCAAGGAATAAAATCAAAATTCCGCACAAATCTCTACTTAAACCCATACAGAAATAACATATCTAGAGAATATCTGGAACACCCCTTATAACCAAAAACAAACTAACTTATATAAAGCCATCTAGAAACAATAACCCAAATTTTACCAAGAGAAGTTCTCATTGGCTAGAAAACACAAAACGAGAAGAGAGAGGTTATCTCTTAGAAAACCCGGGGAAAAAAAAATTCAATTTTCTTGCCAAACAAAAATAATAACACAAATGAGCTAAATATATTTTTTGAGAAACTCTGTAACCTCAACCAAGAAGAAAAATGCAAACCATTAAATAAACTTCCATACAGACAAAGACTAGCCTTAGAGAGCATCCGGAGAAACAGCCACATAATTATAAAGGGAGCAGATAAAGGCAGCGTCATAGTGAACATGGAAAAAATATTCTATAAAACAAACATTTTAGAGGCACTACGGATTAAGAACAGCTACAAATTAATCAAAAGCAACATAGGCAAAAATGTTATATCAAAAATTGCAAAACTCTACAAACACATAATAAGATATTAAGAAAAATAAAAACTGTATTCCTAATAAACTTCGTATAAAAACAAGCAATTTCTACGGATCCCCGCCATATATATATATATATATATATATATATATATATAATTTAAAGAAAAACAAATGACTTTAAGGCTCCATTGTAATAATTTATTTCACCAGAACCCTTTTAAAGGACGCTGGATCATCAGACATCACTTCCAAAAGGTGAAACGAAAAATGAAATGAAAATTAACACTTTTGACGGGTAGTATTAAGTTTATGTTATTTAACAGAGAGGGAAGCGAGGAGTGGTGTGAGAAAGGAAAGGAGAGAAGAGAGAAAAAGAAAAAGAAAAAATAAATGTGTAAATATTTGTAAATGTATGTGTAAGTATTTATATATGAATATGCATAGGTACCTGTGTATATCGATATATATGTATGTGCCTATTTGTGTAATTGCATATGTAAATGAATGTATGTATATGTGAGATTTACATAAGATTATGTGTGGTATATATATATATATATATATATATATATATATGAAAAAACAAAATCTTTAATATTGCCTTCAAATATTACTCCATCTTAATTTGAAACCCAAACTTTAAGTAAAAAAGATTACCCATCTAAAAATAGTTACAAATTACATTCATGAATTAGATTCAAACTTATAAAAATGTTACTTAACAGTCATTTACAATATTAAAGGATTACTATCCATAAAATGTTCCATTTTAAATAATTTTTTAAAATGTTTTTTCTACTGTATGTGTTTTTAAATATAGTATTTAACTCATATTAAATCCCTAAATTATTTGTAAAGGAATTAAATATTTAAACTGCTAGCAAGTATCAAATTAATTTCTTCGTGTATTTTTTTAAACATTTAAATTACTATAAAACATTAAACTCTGTTTTTTTTTACATAAATTGCTAAAATTATACCACCCCTCTTCTTCCTACGTAAAACCTAATTACAGCTTCTTTCTCTTCGCTTCTCCCTTCTTTCTTTTTCCTTTTTCTTTTTCTCTATTCTCTCCTTTTCTTTCAATATATCACTTCCGTTAAGTTAACCGACTAAATAGGTCAATGTCTGGTCCCTCCTTCCTCAATACTAAATAAGATAGAAAGAAATATTAAAATAAACCCTCTCTAAATTCGACCGTGTCTCTCGCACCACTCCTCGCTACCCTCTGTTAAATTACGTAAACTTAATACTACCCGTCAAAAGTGTGAATTTTCATCTCATTTTTTGATTCACCTTTTGGAATGATGTCTGATGATCCAGCGTCCTTTAAAAGGGCTCTGGTGAAATAAATTATTACAATGGAGCCTTAAAGTCGTCCGTTTTTCTTTAAATTATTAACTCTGGATTTACATTGACCTCTCAGGATTTCATCCTCCTTGTGACTACCCATACGGATTACCAAGTTTTTTATAACTTAACTATATATATATATATATATATATATATATATATATATATATATATATATATATATATAAAGGCTCAAACAATAAAATTCTATGGTGATAACTTATTACATTGGAATCGTATTCACGATCCAATTCATCAAACCTAAAATTCAAGTCCTGGACATTAAGCTCTACCTGGATTCTATCTTCTTGGAAATATATATATATATATATATATATATATATATATATATATATATATATATATATATATATTACTTTAAAATCGGACGACTGTCCCACAAAATACGAGTTCATAGGAGAAGGATTTCTAAGTAGAACTTCCTCCTTACAAATGGAATATAGAGGGAATTGTTGTCACCCAATCTCCTATAATAACTACAAGACAACAGGCGTGAAGGTGCATTGGATATTAGTGAGAACCCATTATTGCCGATAAAGGGATACAAATAAGTCTTCACCCGCTTTAGATCGAAGGAGTAAAGGAGTATTACATTTTAAAACCGCAAGTCTGGGTGTCTCTTTCTCTTCCCTCCACCTCTTCTATCTTTTCTTTCTTACCTCCACTAAACCTTCACTCATTCACACTTTTTCTCTCACCACTCTCACTTTCAATTCTACAGCTGATTTGGTGTTATTTTTATTTTAAGTAATGATCAGCATGTACAAGTCCCGGGAGCCACTCTAGGTAGGGGATTACAGTGCAAGAAGCATATTTTATGATAATACGTGGGGAAGATAACGGTTAAATTTAAACTTGAATAAGTTAAGACTGAAGTGATCGGGGAAGCATCCACTTGGGAGATGGATCCACAGCGCAGCAGTTCGCGGGAATAAGTTGCTCGAGTGAAACCTATTTCTCATCAAAGGAATACGGAGGAAATGTGGGTTGTTCACTACAATGGGCATGTCATGACGGGTCCTATCCGTAAAGGTTCGAACTGGCGGAACCAAGGAGTTCAGTTCGTGCAAGCATTTTCCATAGAAGTAGCAACAGACGAACGAGACGTTTGCCACATGCAGTTATTAGAGAGGAGTTGAAGGTTTGAAAATAATTTACCACCCACAAGGACGCGGAGACGTTTTGGTACTTACTGTAGCTGTATAGGATTGTATGTACAAGTTCAACATAAGGTATAGGGTGAGTTTAATGTTCAACAGACGTTCATAGTACGAGGCCTCCCCAAGGGAACATTCATTTATCGTAACTGGGGTTAGTTCATGGCCCGACTGACGATGATAGAATGTAATTAGATTTGTTTTCAAGGCAGTCAGGGTAATTAACCAGTTTTCCCCCAGAGAGATTTTAGAGCTAGATCATATGAGAGATCAGCTGCCAATCTCTGGCCCTCACGTGTTTTGGAGGTGCACCAATATATCGCACAGTCATCGGAATAGATATTCACAAATTATTTGATTATATTCTAAGGAAGCTCATTTATGTAAACTAAAAAGAGGGTTGGTCTAAGAAAGAAACCCTAGCGGAAGCCTGCGTTAAATTCTAGGGATCTGGAGGATTGGCCATTAATAAGTACATTCATGAACCTAACCATTGGAAAGATTTTATTACTGAAATGACACTTCCAGTGATTCCATAACTAGAGAACCTGAGCAGCAATACTCAGGGCTACACCTTGCTAAAGACATTCAAAATACCTAATGTTATGGTACTCGGCTGTATTTGCTAATGATACGGTTGTCAGGTTTATTTGACTGATAATGTGAGTGATGGTAGTTTGGACATCAGATAGGGCAGATCAAAACCCGTACTGCTTGTCGCTCAAGAGGTCGTTCATATGGAGGTGCTCAACAAAGTTCTTGTTGATTATAACATCAAAAATCTTGTTATCGATACTGAGGAGATTGATGGGTTTACACGTATAGGGAATGTACGTTCACCCGCCTCATTGTAAACCGGGCATCGCTTGACACTTTCCACTGGCTGGGAAGGATTTCTTTTCGAAGCAGCGGTTAAATAACTTCGTTAGGAGCGTGGATAATTGCGGGTTGATATACTTAAAAAACGATCACTGAGATTATGTCCAAGCCAGTGGCTTTCTTAGGTCAAGGATTTTGATAATTCTTGGGAGTTCTCGGGCTGTAATGAAAATATTACTTAGATTGTCTTCAATGAGACGTACGAAGTTGGGAAGAGGTATAGTTTTTTTTTAATCGAACGTTGAATTTGAGGCAAATATCGAGACGAAGATATAACCACGGGGCCATATATATTAGTGGCACATCCGCTTTGACGCTTTGATGTTGTTCATAATATGATCTACCAGAATACTCGGGATAAAATTTGTTTGTTTTCAAACTTGGCTTGATAAGCCTGTGGATAGTTACACCTTGCATTTTCCAGAACTTTCTTGCAGCGATTGCGTAAGGTTCTGAATGCATTGAGAGTAAGACTACACCGCTCCTGGCGATAGATAATCGATTAGTGCTTGCAGTGAGCTTTCGCTGCATCGCATTCGACGGTGAAACAGAGTTGACAGTTTGATTTTTGTTGGGTTATTTTCTGGGGTATAAAACTCTCCATTTCAGGAGGGATCCATTCTGAGACGAGTGCAGCAGGTTTGTAGCTAGCATGCTTGTAGACGGTTGAGAGAGGAGCCTCCGCCATGTAAGATTTAAAGATACCCCAATCTGATTTCGTATAGCGAAAAATAGTTATTTGGGACGGCAAATCAGGGGCTGCATGTGGTTTATCATCAACCTGACTAGGGAATGATCTGACGTGCCCAGTGGTGGCAAAACTTTTCCTAAACATTTTTCAGGGCAGGATGTGAGGAAAAGTTCGAGGAGGTTCGCCTGATGTCCCGTCGTGTCAGGGACATTGGTGTGTTCTCCGATGATCTAGGTTGCCCCATAAGCGATGGGAAAGTCACTAATATCTGCCTTTTTTAATCGGCTTTGTCAATCGTTGTGGATATTGAAGCCACTAGAAACTTAGCTATGGGGAAATTCGGTGAGGAAAATATCAATCCTCTCAGATATTCGATCGAAAATCTGTGCCATCATCCTGGGGACGGTAGAGAGCGAAAATGAATATGATACCCTGGATAAGTGCCATTTGGAAGCACATATATCAGAGCTCAGGTTCCTCGTTTTTGGCGTCCCTGCCACAGGGAAAACCATTCTTAATGTAGGCACTGTGTCTGTGGCTGTGCAATCAAAGGCAATAAAGCCTCTAGGACACAAGAGGTTGCTGGCTGTTAGAGAATATGAGAAAAAGTACTATTAAAGCGAGAGGACAATAAAAGAAGAAGAATTAAGAAGACAGTAGATAATTATTGACATTGCATTGAAATTTTTGAAGATCAAAGGAAATAAAGCCTCTAGAACGCAAGAGGTTGCTCGGTGTTAGAGAATATGAGAAAAACTACTATTGAAGCGAGAGGACAATAAAAGAACAAGAATTAAGAAGACAGTAGATAACGATTGACATTGCATTGAAATTTTTGAAGATCAAAGGCAATAAAGCCTCTAGAACGCAAGAGGTTGCTCGGTATTAGAGAATATGAGAAAAACTACTATTAAAGCGAGAGGATAATAAAAGAACAAGAATTAAGAAGACAGTAGATGACGATTGACATTGCATTGAAATTTTTGAAGATCAAAGGCAATAAAGCCTCTAGAACGCAAGAGGTTGCTCGGTGTTAGAGAATATGAGAAAAACTACTATTGAAGCGAGAGGACAATAAAAGAACAAGAATTAAGAAGACAGTAGATAACGATTGACATTGCATTGAAATTTTTGAAGATCAAAGGCAATAAAGCCACTAGGACTTAAGAGGGTGTTAGTGAATATGAGAAAAACTACTATTAAAGAAAGATGGGCAATAAACGAACAATAAATAAGAAGACAAATAAACAAGTGACATTGGTTTTAAATTTTTGATGATCAAAGGCAATAAAGCCACTAGGATGCAACAGGTTACTGGGTTTTAGAGAATATGAGAAAATCTACTATTACATATAAATTTTTGAAAATTAAGGCGACTAGGAAGCAAGAAGCCGGAAGTGTGTCCCACAAGCGAGAAGCGCCTGAGAAGAAATTGTTAGCATAGAACTTACGTTACATCTAGCCATTTCAACTGTATATTGATGAGACCTTGCCGCCAATCTAGTACTGCGTTTAAATTTATAAAGTATAGATACCTTAGCGGAAAGTTCACTTAACGTATTACTCTGAAAATATAGAAAATACACAGGGAAGCTACGACACGCCGGTGGGGGCAGTGATTGAAGCCGAGATGACAGGTCAGGGCCACTGCCATTGGATATTTTTCTTTGGATTTTATCAAGAAATACTAGTAAGAGACATTTTAAAATGACACATCGGTTATCGTCCTACCAGGGAAGTTAAGCAACGTTCATCCTGGTCAGTAGATAGAAGGCTGACCGCCGGAGACTGTAAGCTTGATGTGTGCATGGTGGAATAGATTGATGCTCGGAATGAGAATTCAGAGACCCGAGTTCGAACTCCAACCGGGTTAGTTATAATCACTTACAAGCAAATACGGAAAGGTATGAATTCACCTCGTCTCCTCCGAGCTATGGGTTAAATAGTAAGAGTAGTGTCAGAAAATCATTATTATCTCATAAAAATTCTTACATCGGGTAAAAGGAAAAACAAACGGCTGGTGTTATCTTACAATACAAAAATGTCTCGGCTTTAAATAACGTGAGCGTGAAAAAGTATTTGATTGATTCGTTTTTTTATGGATTATCAACATAAAAAACGAATCAATCAAATATTGAACTTAGGAAGAACGCACAGGTACTATACTGATCTTCGATAGAAGCGCCAATGCATACGTAAATAAGATTAACATTTTTCACTGATACTCTGCTTGTATTGATAACAATAAGTTTTGGAAAAAAGAATCCGAATAGTAACCGTGAAATGTCTGCCTCTGTTGCTATCGAGTCTTCAATCAATAAAGGTATCAGTCTACATAAAAATAGTCGTTAAAGAATGACACACACAAATGACGTCGTACAAGACGAAGAATCAATCCCATTAAATCATCACGTGACTGTTTATTCTCGCGCCTGCGCACAGAAACGCCAGTGAACCTCGAGTAGCCGGACATGTAACGATCGTCTGCAATCGTGAGATATGATAATGAAGAAAGCGGTGTTAATTCATCACCTCTTTGGCTGGGTTCGCTTTATTTTTTTTCGTTGTCACCAATGGCTTATAAATCATTTACACCATCGATAGCCGTTTTTCCCCTTTTACCCGATTTCTTTCTTTCATTTCGTTTGAATCGTTTGTTCCTTTATTTTTTTTTTAATCAATCAATTTATTCAGTAATGTCGGGAAAAAATGATCTCTTTCTCTCTCATTTTTAATTCTTCTTTCCATTTTACGTTTGACCTTTCTTATATATTTCTATATTTCCTTTGATTTTTATTTCCTTTCCCTTTCTTTTCTTGGTAAGATGGAGTTTTGATATTGTAATTTAGTTTGGCACAGAGTCACACATATACCGTATTCTGTGGGGATCAAACTCACTAAAAGTCGTAATAGCGGACTGGAACAGCTTAGAAAGAATTAACCAACATCGAAGACCGCGTTGTGTGGAGAAGGAAAATCTTCTTTTTCTTTGCTGTACATCTTTCTTTCTTTTAAATAATCTTTTTTCTTTCTCGTATTTTTCCCATTTGTCTTACTTTGAAAGAATCTTTCTTTCTTTTGCATGTTTTTCTCAATTTTCTATCATTCCTTCAAAAGAATATTTCTTTCTTTCTTTTTCATTTTTTCTCATTTTTCTTTCTCTCCCTTGAAATAATCTTTCTTTCTTTTCTAAGCGTTTTTTACATTTTTCTTTCTTAACGTTCATCTAATTCTTTCTTTCTTTCCTTCTTTCTTTCTTTCTTTCTTTCTTTCTTTCCTTCTTTCTTTCTTTCTTTCTCATTTTTTCTCATTTTTCATTCTCTCCCTTGAAATAATCTTTCTTTCTTTGCTAAGCGTTTTTTTCATTTTTCTTTCTTTCTTTCTTTCTTTCTTTCTTTCTTTCTTTCTTTCTTTCTTTCTTGCTCATTTTTCTCATTTTTCTTCCCTTGAAACAATCTTCCTTTCCTTTGCAAACTTTTTCTCAATTTTCTGTCATTCCTTCAAAATAATAGTTCTTTCTTTCTATCATTCTTTCTTTCTTTCTTTCCTTCTTTCTTTCTTTCTTCCTTTTTCATTTTTTCTCATTTTTCTTTCTCTCCCTTGAAATAATCTTTCTTTCTTTTCTAAGCGTTTTTTTTTATTTTTCTTTCTTAACGTTGATCTAATCTTTCTTTCTTTCTATCTTTCTTTCTTTCTTTCTTTCTTGCTCATTTTTTCTCATTTTCTTATCCTCTTTTGAAATAATCTTTCTTTCTTTGCTTACGTTTTCTCCTTTTTCATTATTTCCTTGCAAATAATATTTCTTTCTTTCTTTCTTTTTTCTCATATTTCTTACTCTCCTTTGAACTTTCTTTTCTCTCGTTTTTTCTCAGTTTTCTTTCTTTCATTAAAAGTAATATTCCGTTCTTTTTTTCTTTCTTTCTTGCCATGTTTCTCATTTTTCTTAATCGGCTTCAGTCACTTTCCCACCGACGTAATGTAGCTTCCCTCTGCCTTTTCTAGAAATACTTTCATGGTAATTGTTCGGATGAGCTCTCCGCTATGGTAGCTGGACCCTTCGAGTTTAAGCGCAGTACTAGACTGGCGACTAGGTCTGACCCATTTACAACCGAGCTGGCTAGATATAACCATAAATTCTATGCTAACCGTTTTTTTCTCGTACTTCTTCTTTGTGAAACTTTCTTCCGGCTCCATGCTTTCCAGCCAAATTTAATCTGCAAAGAATTAAATGCAACGTCAATCGCTATCTACTGCCCTCCTGAGTACTCTTTTCTTTTCGGCTCATTATTAATGTTTTGGTTCCTAATTCTCCAACACTATGTAACCTTTTGTGTCTTAGTGACTCGCTTTTGTAAAATTGTTCTGTATTCACTTCTGAAGTGAAACAGAATGGTAAAAGTAATATCAACCGTTTCCCTATAAGGCAGTGGTTTCCAACCAATTTGGGGACATTCCCTACTTTGGTATTTCTAAAATTCTGGTGCCTCACCCCCGGTAATATATAATTCTTGCATATTCAAAATTATGCTGCAATACTTCGTGAAGGAAGCTTAAAAGGCCATTAACTTGATCTCTAAACAACCCTCCAAAGACCATGGCGTCCATGAAAGAGAAAAATTAAAAAAACAACAACAAAAAAACAAGAAAACAGTTAAATATATATAGTTTCAAAACATATAATAGAGAACTGAAAGGCAGAAATATGAAATATTTGAATGAAAGCTTATTCTGTAATATATTTTGATCATTTTATTCATGAAATAATAATGCAAAATAAATTTGAGCTCACGTTGGCATAGTAAGATGAATGGTGCACATCCTACGCCTGCCCCACTAAAATATTACCAGAACCCACCGGTGGGTCATGTGGATCAGGTTGGGAATCATTGCTATAAGGCAAAATTCGTCATTCAATGACTGAGCAACCAGTGCAGCTGTCAGTTGAAATTTATAAAAACTTTCTCTGAAGAAAACTTTGTCAAATTCAGTAGCTTTTATCTCTCTTTCTATTTCTTGCCTCGCTTTTTACTTGAAGTGGTGAAGTGTCCTTATCTTCGAGTTGCATATGCTATCCATTTTAGTTGTCGCTAATGTCGTTGATCCTCAAGTGATGGGGGGTGGGTATGTTGTTTCGTACAGTTCTTTGTTTGTGGTTCTGTCGCGCCAGTCCACAATATCCGAAGAAGGATGATATTTCACAAGATCCTCAGAGTTGATACAAAGAATTTAGGAAAAAGAAAAGGCAATAAAAATAAGAATCAAGAAAATGATGATTGATACTGAATTTAATTTTTTTTAAGACTGAAAATGGTAGGGAAGGAAGAAACCCCTGAGAAGAAACTGTTAGAATAGAACTTACGGTTGAATCTAGCTAGTCCAAAAGTAAGAGCTAGAATTATGTTTAAACACGTTTTTGTTTAACGCGTATGAAATGTATATTTTAAATCGTAAGAATAATATTTTTTTTCACAAGTTTTTTTTTTAGAATAACAAAGATTTACAATTTAATCCATATGTGAAGGGAGATAGATTTATATCTTTCCAAAGCGTATGTGAATGTAACAGACCCGACTATAATTCTAACTCGCTTCTCCGATTTCTTAATCCAAGCCGCTAACCATTACACCACCTGCTCATCCGACGTCACTATGGAAACAAACTTACTCTCCCACACTCGAAGACACTATAGTATATATCACGCTTTTATTAGTAGAACTCACCTCAAGTCTATTTTTGTCACATTCTAATGAACAGATGAGTCCCAAAGGCTCCAACTTAAGTTATCGTCATCAGAATAATAAGCAGCGATAAAGCAATCAAACCGGCCATCAAGTTAAATAAATATCTTCGTCATGTCTGTATTGTGGGCCGAAAGAAGTCGTACGTGCGCATGAAACAGTGTTAAACATGCATGTCCTCTAGGCTCGCTATTGTGTTTGACTAGAGGGGCGTTACCATTGTGCCTGCCTAAGTAGTTCACTATAAACATTATTTAGGGAGGGGAAACATTTCTTTTTATTTCCTCCCGCGTGTAGATTTTCAACTCGAAATGAAGTGAATAACAAACGTTTCTCCATGTACTTTGTGATTACTTTGATTTTTTTATGCCTATGCAATTTTATAACATTGTGCATGATGGGGGTCTGCGCTGATAACGAGAAAGGTGCCGAGGACATGAGAAATCACGGCTTCAGCTTAAAAAAAACAAACAGTTATCCAGTGTAAAATAAAAATGCGTAACTTATAAAAAAAAAAACAAGCAAACAAACTAAAAATAAATAAATAAATAAAAGAAGCTGTTTTACAGATTTTAAAATAATCCCACTTCAGAAATTAGGTGCGGTCTTCTCCCCACCACCGATTGTTTTACTTAGTTATTTAAGAATTGCCATGATTTATTTGGAAAGTTAGTTGATAGTTGTCTACTCCACTGTTTAGAATAGTTGTCCCTTCTCCTAGACTGGCTACCAGCCAATGCTCAAGAACTCGTCTCTGCTATTAACCGTATTTGGATGATGACGAAACATATTATCCGAAGAGAAGTCTTGATTTCAGTCTATATAAGAATGGATATTTATTTTGTAAAAATTACAAAATTGTGGCACAAGACCGAATGGCAAGTGGGAGAAGGGCTGGTCTTTCACTGTTATAGTCCTAGTTAATCACAATCATGACCCATTTATTCAATACGATATGCTTAATCACTTGAACTTGTCCATCACCTCCCAATCAAATCCATATAAGAATGACTTCAAAACATCTCCCACTACGAATTTATAGAAAAATTATACACACATGCAGAAATTTGTTCTTAGACAATTTCTCAGTCTCATCTGCCATATTCTTGTTCTTTCTCTTCTTGAACTTAGAACGCCGCGTTCATGACAATGCATTCAAATTACGGATGTTTAGAATTCTGGTGTATTTTCATGAAACGAGCTGCAGACACAACTTCAAGCGGGTAAATTGATGAATAAAATCCTTATCTCGTTTTGTTAAAAATTAGCTTTGTGTTTCTTCTTCATTATCATCCTTAATTAATCGTTTTGGTGTGGGTAAATCGACTGTTCATTTTAACCCCTAAGTCCCATACCAGTATAAGTCAAAGCTTTTATGGCCTGGTTTATCACATGTACAGCTAGTAAGGATGTTATTAGTTTTGGGGTTTAGTTTTGGTCTTTACATTCTGCATACAGTATTTTCGGTTATTCTCCTCAGTCGTCTTTCCAGTTTTCTTCATAGAAATTAAGATAGACTCGGTCTGATCCGCCATATTCTTATTCTCGTCACAACGCCGCGATCACTTGTGTATATCGATTTGGGGTCTTAACACTATTCTTAGTTTTTGAAACCTTCTGCCTCATTACATTATCTTTGCATATATTGTTTCCTCAGTAATATTGCTGTCCTGTTCTTCATTGTTCATTGTAAACTCACATTTAACCATGGGCAATTATTCCATAGGACTTTGCGTTAAATATAATGTAACTGAAATAAAATTCATAAATTATTTTTTATGGTATCTGTCTATATTTCTGAATTACGGTATTATGTACATTATTTACATTATTCGGACTATTGTCCTCATCTTTGTTGCCATATTTATCACAACGTTTCGGCCTTTCAGTATCTGTCTATATTTCTGAGATGAGGTATTATGTACACTATTTACATTATTCGGACTATTGTCCTCATCTTTGTTGCCATATTTATCACAACGTTTCGGCCTTTCAGTATCTGTCTATATTTCTGAGATGAGGTATTATGTACACTATTTACATTATTCGGACTATTGTCCTCATCTTTGTTGCCATATTTATCACAACGTTTCGGCCTTTCAGTATCTCTCTATATTTCTGAGATGAGGTATTATGTACACTATTTACATTATTCGGACTATTGTCCTCATCTTTGTTGCCATATTTATCACAACGTTTCGGCCTTTCAGTATCTCTCTATATTTCTGAGATGAGGTATTATGTACACTATTTACATTATTCGGACTATTGTCCTCATCTTTGTTGCCATATTTATCACAACGTTTCGGCCTTTCAGTATCTCTCTATATTTCTGAGATGAGGTATTATGTACACTATTTACATTATTCGGACTATTGTCCTCATCTTTGTTGCCATATTTATCACAACGTTTCGGCCTTTCAGTATCTCTCTATATTTCTGAGATGAGGTATTATGTACACTATTTACATTATTCGGACTATTGTCCTCATCTTTGTTGCCATATTTATCACAACGTTTCGGCCTTTCAGTATCTCTCTATATTTCTGAGATGAGGTATTATGTACACTATTTACATTATTCGGACTATTGTCCTCATCTTTGTTGCCATATTTATCACAACGTTTCGGCCTTTCAGTATCTCTCTATATTTCTGAGATGAGGTATTATGTACACTATTTACATTATTCGGACTATTGTCCTCATCTTTGTTGCCATATTTATCACAACGTTTCGGCCTTTCAGTATCTCTCTATATTTCTGAGATGAGGTATTATGTACACTATTTACATTATTCCGACTATTGTCCTCATCTTTGTTGCCATATTTATCACAACGTTTCGGCCTTTCAGTATCTCTCTATATTTCTGAGATGAGGTATTATGTACACTATTTACATTATTCGGACTATTGTCCTCATCTTTGTTGCCATATTTATCACAACGTTTCGGCCTTTCAGTATCTCTCTATATTTCTGAGATGAGGTATTATGTACACTATTTACATTATTCGGACTATTGTCCTCATCTTTGTTGCCATATTTATCACAACGTTTCGGCCTTTCAGTATCTCTCTATATTTCTGAGATGAGGTATTATGTACACTATTTACATTATTCGGACTATTGTCCTCATCTTTGTTGCCATATTTATCACAACGTTTCGGCCTTTCAGTATCTCTCTATATTTCTGAGATGAGGTATTATGCACACTATTTACATTATTCGGACTATTGTCCTCATCTTTGTTGCCATATTTATCACAACGTTTCGGCCTTTCAGTATCTCTCTATATTTCTGAGATGAGGTATTATGTACACTATTTACATTATTCGGACTATTGTCCTCATCTTTGTTGCCATATTTATCACAACGTTTCGGCCTTTCAGTATCTCTCTATATTTCTGAGATGAGGTATTATGTACACTATTTACATTATTCGGACTATTGTCCTCATCTTTGTTGCCATATTTATCACAACGTTTCGGCCTTTCAGTATCTCTCTATATTTCTGAGATGAGGTATTATGTACACTATTTACATTATTCGGACTATTGTCCTCATCTTTGTTGCCATATTTATCACAACGTTTCGGCCTTTCAGTATCTCTCTATATTTCTGAGATGAGGTATTATGTACACTATTTACATTATTCGGACTATTGTCCTCATCTTTGTTGCCATATTTATCACAACGTTTCGGCCTTTCAGTATCTCTCTATATTTCTGAGATGAGGTATTATGTACACTATTTACATTATTCGGACTATTGTCCTCATCTTTGTTGCCATATTTATCACAACGTTTCGGCCTTTCAGTATCTCTCTATATTTCTGAGATGAGGTATTATGTACACTATTTACATTATTCGGACTATTGTCCTCATCTTTGTTGCCATATTTATCACAACGTCCCGGCCTTTCAGTATCTGTCTATATTTCTGAGATGAGGTATTATGCACACTATTTACATTATTCGGACTATTGTCCTCATCTTTGTTGCCATAGTTATCACAACGTTTCGGCCTTTCAGTATCTGTCTATATTTCAGAGATGAGGTATTATGTACACTATTTACATTATTCCGACTATTGTCCTCATCTTTGTTGCCATATTTGTTACAACGTTTCGGGTTTTCAGTGTCTGTCTATATTTCTGAGATGAGGTATTATGCACACTATTTACATTATTCGGACTATTGTCCTCATCTTTGTTGCCATATTTGTTACACCGTTTCGGCCCTTCAGTGTCTGTCTATATTTCTGAGGTGAGGTATTATGTACACTATTTACATTATTCGGACTATTGTCCTCATCTTTGTTGCCATATTTATCACAATGTTTCGGCCTTTCAGTATCTGTCTATATTTCTGAGATGAGGTATTATGTACACTATTTACATTATTCCGACTATTGTCCTCATCTTTGTTGCTATATTTATTACAACTTTTCGGCCGTTGTACGCTCCGGCCTTCTTCAGGTGGTTGGAATGTCAAACTGAACCCTTTATTTCGCTCACTGGGGTAGACTGTTCTAGTTCCATGTTTAATGGATGTTAATTATCTCCTGTTAATTCCCCTTTCCAAGTTCTCGGGTATTGAACTCACACTCTTTGGGTCCTGTCACTGGATCTAACCAACGCCTTAATCCACTATGCCATGTGTCCTTGAGGACATCTGTGTATGAATTGCTGGGTATTATAAACCTAATGTCTTCAGCAACCTTTTTTACCAGTGCTCATATTGCAATTTTTGCTGTTATTATCGCTTTTCTCTGGCACTCATTATTACTGGTTCCCATATTGTATTCATTTCTATGCTTGGTCGGCTCAGGAGATTTTTGTGGCCCAGCATATGTGCTGATTCCTTAAGTTTACGAATTTTCCAATGGCATTCATTGTCTATGATCTCAACCTGATCCCACAGAGGGCGGTGATTTCCCTTCTCTCTCCATATGTGGTCAGCCGCACTTGATTTTTCCACTTCCACTCGTGTTACAGCTTTCTGGTTTTCTTGAAGCCGTACCTTATTTTTTATGCTTAGTTAAGGAATTTTAAATAATAGTTTCAGACTATTATATTTTAGCAGCAGTGTATTTGGCTCAGACCTTCTGAGGCTGTCCTGGTAGACAAAATAGGGATCTCGATTCTGCTTGGCTTAGCCGAATGTGGGAATGTTAGATTTAGGAAGTGTGTTACGTTTGACACGTCGAAGACATCAAACGTGTCAAGCTTAACCAGGTCGAAATAAAGTGCCAGGATCGAACCGCGGTGTCGGTAGTTACTCATTTCCTTCCTATATGACAATATGTTGCCTCAGGAAAACTAATGGGACTCGTGATTTTTGATCATGTGATCTACGATGAAAACCTAGATAAAAATGATAGAAAACCATCGAATGCAATAAAAAGAGTAACGGGTCGTAACCTGGGATGAGTGTAACACAGTAGGGAATTGGTACTGTTAATAGTTCGATCCGTACTGGGCGACAGACATTTGTAACATCGTATTAAGCAAAGTAATTTTAGAGTACCAGGAAGTTGCATTTTCCTATAGTGACAGGGATTAGTGTCGAACCTAATACTAGTAGTAGGAGTATACGCACAACCAAGCAAAGCTATTCGCCCAGGCGTACTAATTTAAGACCACAAAAAAAAAGTGCATTGTTTTTGACATGGCTTTTTACAGACTATAATGTGGGTACCTCCACTAATTCGCTGAAAAAGAAAAACAGACATGATCAGAAAACGTCCCACAATTGATAAAAAAACAAAGCCAGAAGAATTACGTTATATTTAAGAGGAAAGACGAAAACATTTTTGATTATTTTATTAAATAATTTAATCCTCTATACCAGGGGTCGGCAACCTTTTGCTAACTATGTGCCGACTTAGGGTTTTAAAATCATTCAGAGTGCCAACAGCAGACGTATTTTTTTGTACAAGTCAAGGTCAATACACCTGTTCTACAATATATTTTATATAGTAATATATACAATAATATGTAAAAAAAAAAAACATTCCCGGGTACACTTTATTCCAACCTACTATTTTATTTCAGACTATATGGGGCAAGAGTCGGCAACCGTTTTCTAACAATGTACCGACTTAGGGCTTTAAAATTATCAGTGCGCCAATTTTAAATAAGTCAAGATCAGTATAACTGTTCTACAATATAATTTGTATAGTAATATATACAATGATATGTAACCGACATTAATATAAATAAACTGTTTTTAAAACATTTTTTTTAAAAGTTTTTTTAAATTATTAATTGGAGTCGAACGAGTGAGCAGTTTTGAAATATCTAAATATCTTCTTTGCGTTGTTGTAGTAGTTGTTGGTTTGGATTTCATGATGTCATTTGCGGCTGCTTATCGTTAAAAATGTGCCTGCTTATAAATGATTCTGTTTGCATTAACTGTTCTCATTTGCTGAATAAAACATAATATGGCATACGCTATTCTGTGTCTTTTATTACAGCGTGCTACATGCGGCACGCGTGCCCGAGGTTGCCGACTTCTGGACGTTTGAAATTTCGGTTAATAAATGTTGCTTTTCTTGCGTCAGCGAATGGGTAGGAGTAAACATTAACATAGAAAACATTAGCATCTTTTTGTAGTAATGAAACATTAATTTGAAAATTCTTGTAAAAGTTCAATAATGGTCGAATTTTAATGAAATTTTGCGGAATTATTCACAAATGAATGGATATTTTGTAATTTGAACTAAATCGTTATATTTGTTAACCTTCACTTGCTTGATTTTATGGAATTTCAAGAAACTAAAATTTTACCCATTTCATATATACAAGGTGCCCATAAAGTTCGTGTGCACTTTAAAAAAATTATAACTTTATTTGTATTTGCGATAGAAATAATCTGTAAAAAGGATTAGAGAGAAGTAAATCTATATTTTTTAAGGTTTTATTGAAATTTTATTGAAGTTTCCACATGTCCTCCATCATTAGCAATACAAAGGGTAATACGATTTTTCAGTTCACGGAAAACATTTGCCAACTGATTTACAGTAATGCCTGAAATCACATTAGTTATTTTAGCTATACTTAAAACGAGGTACATTAAACTTTATTACATATTTTACAAATTATTTCTATCGCAAATACAAATAAAATTATAATTTTTTTAACGTGCACACGAACTTTATGGACACCCTGTATTAGTTAAAAGCAGGACTCTTAGGATAATTTGAATCATAATTATTTTTTGGAAAACAGAAACAACATTAACCGAAAATCTGCTCCGAATCGTAAAATGAAAAAATGCAATAAAACTAAAACATTATTTGCTTATAAAAGTTTTAACTGCTTCTTCTAAATGAGATATATTAAGGACATTATTGTCTTAAGATAAGTTTTTTCGATGAATAACGAATTTTTACAGGAATTATTTTCATTTTTTTTTAATTTTAATTAGAAAGATTTAAGATAATAATCTAAGTTTTAAATCATTTAAATTCTTGTATTAATTTGACCCCTTTTAGATTAGATTATTATTAAGTAAAAATTATATTTACAAATCAAAACTGGAAAAGATTAGCACAAATCATTAAACATTACTATTTTTAAAAGAATTTTGAATGTTTTTGTACGTGTATAAACGTGCTGATTTTTGTAGATACGGGCTTTTATACACGCCTTTAAGAAAACCTGAGTTGTAACAAATATATTGACTCAATAGGTTCGTCCACCGAAAGGAAAGTTGGCTCCCAGTGCCTCGCTAGGAAATTTTTTCTCGCCGGGGTCGATCCTTCAAATATACAAATCAACCATTCGCCCTTGTATGGAGTATTGCTGCCATATATGGTCTGGAGCCCCTTCTGTTTGTCTCAAGGTTCTTGATAAGTTCCAGAGACGGATAAGCAATGTAATTGGCCCTGATATGGCATCTTGTTTGCAGTCGCTCTCTCACAGACGTGCCGTCGCCTCCCTCTGTCTTTTTTACAAATACTTTCACGGTAACTGCTCCGATGAGCTGCTTTCGCTGGTTCCCAGACTTCATGAATTTAAGCGTTCTACGAGGCTGGCATCTCGCTCACACCCTTTCACTGTCGAAACTGTTAAATGTAGCCGTCTCTTCTACTTCAATAGCTTCATGTCTCGCACCTCTCGCCTGTGGAACTGCCTCCCCTTTTCCTGTTTCCCTGATAGCTATAATCTCCAAATATTCAAATGTAATATCAATCGACGTCTCCAGATGCCTTGATCTATCCCCTATCCTTCTCTTCATCCTTTCCTCTATCACTCCTATTTGCTCTCGCTCCAACTCTCTGTAACCCCTTGAGTGCTAGTGACTTCCCGCCTTGCTTGGGGTGAAACGCTTAAAAAAAAATAGATCGATGACTATAGTAAATTTAAAAACAAAATTTCTATAATTCAATATAACATTAGAATACGGAGAATATTTCCTAAATTTTGTAAGATTAATGGGTACATAAAATTATATATAAAAGGCGAACACGTTATATCTAATTATTGGCTACAGATAAAGTTCCCGTAGAACAATATTAGATAAACATAAATCTGTCATCAATTTATCAACTCATGAACAGATTAAGCAAACAGATTCCGACGTGTTAACAAATGCTTTCTTGCGATATTTTAAACTTAAAGTAAATATTTGTTTCAAATGAGATTAGTTATACTTTAAATCAGCTATTATTCCTCAAATAAAGATTCAGAAAAGCATATTTTATTTTTGAAAAATTTTAATACAGAGAATTACATTGTGATGAAAGACAACAAAAATATTATGTAACGTCGACTATACATGACATTATCAGAAAATAAGAGCGATGACTATAATAATAAATTTAAAGTCAACTTTCCTAAAATTAGATTACGAAGAATATTGTCCAACATTCCTAAGATTACAAAGTAATTAAAAATTATATAAAAAGGCATTCACATAATTTTCAATCAAGGCGGGACTTCCACTAGCACGCAAGATGTTACAGAGGGTAGAGAACAAGAGTAAATACACGTGTTTGGGTGAAGGAACCAGAGAAAGAAGGGGAAAGGTCAAGGTATCAGAGAATGTCGATTGACATTACACTTGAATATTTGAAGGTTATAGTTATTAGGGAAGTAAGTAAGAGGAAGAGAATTCCACAGACGGGAATTGTAAGAGAAGAATCTGTTTGAGTAGAAGAGACAGTTACATTTAACCGTTTCAGCAGTGAAAGGGTTGGACCGAAATGCCAAACTAGGAGCTCGCTTACATTCATGCAGTCTGCAAAGCAGAGAAAGTAGCTCATCGGAACAGCTGCCGTGAAAATACTTATAGAAGCGACAGAGGGAAAGCGACGGCACGTCTGTGAGAAAGCGACTGTAGAGTAGATGCCAGATCAGGACATATCGCATTGCATATTCGTCTCTGGATTTTGTCCAGGGCCTTGAGATGTACAGCGGGAGCACCAGACCATATATGACAGCAATATTCCACGCAAGGACGGATGGTTGATTTATAGACTTGAAGGATGAACTCTGAAGAGAAAAACTTTCTGGCACGACACAGAGGACCAACTTTCCTTGCGGCAGATGAAGCTATTGAGTCTATGCATTTGTTCCACCTCATAGCGTACAGCGCGAGACCAAGCAGGCGTAACGAGGCGCTCTCCCGGAGTTGAGCGTCAGCTATTCCGATGGGCGACAAGAAGGGTTCTCTGTGGTGGGTAAATGAGAGCAGTTTCGTTTTGGGGGCATGGAAGTTTATAAATCACTTCCTGCCCCACTCAACCACAGATTGGAGGTCCTTTGGAGATCGACGGCCAGGTTAGTTTTGTCAACGATATCAGAGTTATTATTGAGGCAGGAGTAAATACTAGAGACGTCCGCGTAGATGCCTACTTGGGAATAGATGACATAAGGAAGGTCTTTAATGAAGATCAGGAAAAGTGTTGGACCCAAGATGTAAAAGGTGTTGAATAAATTCGCTTTAATTTCAAAGAACAATTTTCAAACTAGAAGAATTAGTAACAGCAATCAAAATAGATAGATAATATAATCAGGAAGAAAACAGATTATAAAATGAGCAATTACAATGAGAATTAAAAACCGATTTCTATTTCTTGATGTCAATCTCGATTGGGGCTTGTCTGGTCCTGTTCCACAGTTGGTCGTTGGAGACGACTTCCTTTGTGGATTTCAGTCAAGGGCCT
Organism: Acanthosepion esculentum; assembly: GCA_964036315.1. Lineage (NCBI taxonomy): Eukaryota > Metazoa > Mollusca > Cephalopoda > Sepiida > Sepiidae > Acanthosepion > Acanthosepion esculentum. Next base: position 6,204,857 of record OZ038500.1, on the reverse strand, counting down.
GCCTGCCTGGTGACACGAGAAGCAGGCTTGTGGTGTGCGTGGCCGATCTATCTTCATTTCCGTTTCTTGTTGTTAATCTCGACTGGGGCTGTCTCGCAGTTGGTCGTTGGCGAAGACTTCCGGCCACCTCATATTGAAGATGTTCCTGAGACATCGGTTGGTAAATGCCTCAAGTTTGTGAGTGTTGATCTTGATTACCAGCCAGGTTTCTGAGCCGTAAACTGGGACCGACTTGACGTCGGTGTTGAAGGTCCCGATATCCCTTACGCATCTATCTAATCATTGAAAAAATATATTTAAATGCATATGAAATGCTTTTAATAATAATGACATAACAAAATATACTGTCATTTTTGACGGGGGAAATTTGTTTTATAAATAAAGAAGTCTATGATATGTTTAAATAATGTATTAAACACATTTTTATAAAGTCACGAAGACTCGACATTTGTTTGATTTCTTTCGTCATCAGAATACGAGATAAGCGTAGTCTGAGAACTGAAAATCGTTTTCACTGGAAATGCATAATTTAATTATCATTTATGGTTAGGCAATCTGAGACAGAAAACATGAAATGAAGCCTTGTTACGTTTTGTTTTATCTTACCAAAACCTAAACTAAGGATCTCTAAAAGTAGAGAAAAATCATTCATATATATATATATATACATAATTTATTCGTAAATTATAACATAAATATGTTATAAAATTACTACAAAAATAGCCATTTTGTTTCAACACTTATGGCGTCTTATCAAGTGATGGTGTTGAATGTCATCACTTGATAAGACACTGGAAGTGTTGAAGCAAAATGACTATTCTTTGCTCCACTCTGTATTGAGCACTCTTTTAAGAATAGTATTTTTTGGTTATTGGAATTTATACCGTAGACACCTATCCTATACTCGATATATATATATATATATATATATATATATATATATATATATATATATATGTATACATACATATATATATATATATATATATATATATATATATAGATAGATAGATAGATAGATAGATAGATAGATAGATAGATAGATAGATAGATAGATATGAACAGACTGAGATAGATAGATAGAGAGATAGATAGTTATGAACAGACTGAGATAGATAAATAGATAGATAGATAGATATGAATAGAATGAGATAGATAGATAGATAGATAGATAAATAGATAGATAGATATGAACAGACTGAGAAAGATAGATAGATAGATAGATATGAACAGACTGAGAAAGATAGATAGATAGATAGATAGATATAAACAGACTGAGAAAGATAGATAGATAGATAGATAGATAGATAGATAGATAGATAGATAGATAGATAGATAGATGTTTGTATGTATGTAATTGTAATGACGCTCAATTTATCAGTCTGTATCTGTTGTTTATAATTTAGACGAAATTTTCTCATTACACTTCAATACTTCACTGTGTGTGCCTCCCCTGAAGAAGTTACATAGATCGGGTATAGGTGAGCGTTCATCCCTCTGGAAATGGCGCTCCGTCAGCCTCCTTTATGTCACTAACAAATCAACAATGACTTAGACGATCATATTTCTAGAAATAACCTTTTGAGCGTCAGTACAGTACACGTTTCACTCCACTAGGTCCGCTGCTACTATATCGCTATTTCCATGGCAAATGTTCAAATCATTTTCTTTTCCATAATTAATATTTTAATAGCTAGAACGCTTCATGCTATATATATGGAGCTGAATCACCCTCCCGTATTCAAATTGCAAGGACTAAGTTTTACCCAGACAGTTTTTTCTTCTTCCGAGAACTGCTACTCTAACCCGTGTGGATATTGTTGTTGTAGGTAGACAGATCTTGTACTATCTTCGGTCTGAAGAGATGAATGTTTGTATATATTCATGAAATAAATTATAACCGAATGGATTTTTAAAGATAGTCCGTATACATATATATATATATATATATATATATATATATATATATATATATATATATATATATATATATATACATACAGTGCCTCACCTGATATTTTTTACTAAATGTTCTCTTCTCCGATGAAACGAAAGTTGAGCTAAATTCAAAGGATAAGCGATCTAAAATCCGAAGAGGAAGCTTTGAAAGCTCTTTGAATTTAGCAGTAAGTACTGTCAAGCATCTGTTCAGTATAATGTTCTGGGGATGCTTTTCTTTTCATGGAACTGGTTTCTTAAAACCTATTGACCCTCAGGAGCGAGAAGTACAAGAGAATTTTAGAGTCTTGTTTGCTCCCTTCTGCTGAAAGGGTGCAAATCGACCCCACCAAGCTCATTTTTATGCAGGATAATGCTCCCTGTCACAAATCAAAATTGATAAAGGAATACTTTGATGAGAATCAGGTAAGTGTTATGAAATGGCCGCCCCAATCTCCCGATAGAAAACTTATGGAGCATTATAAAGTACAGGCTCTCGAGAAAGCAGTTGAGCAACAAAGACGATTTGATTGTGAATTTCATATCCGAATGGAATTCAATGCTTGGAGGTGAGATTTGCCAGAACCTAATAAAGTCAATGCCTAAAAGGGTTGAAAAGGTTATTCAAAATAAAGGAGGACCCATAGATTATTAAATATTCGAACTATATTACCTATTATAAATAAATTATACCTCTATTATTCTTTATTTAAAGCTGTTCAGTTATGTTTCTATTGATTACTAGTTGCAGGAAATCTCATTTATAAACAAAATTATAATTATCAATAGAATACCTTAGGGTGAGTAAATTTTTTACTAGGTGGTTGGGAAGGGGTCTTTATATTAGTAAGATAAAAAATTAGTTTTACCCTAAAAACAATTGGCGAAAAAATATTTAAGTAAAAAAATTCAGGTAAGTCACTTTTATCGAACAGCACTGTATATATATATATATATATATATATATATATATATATATATATATATATATATATATATATATATATATATATATTCATATTCAGTGTGATTGAAAAGTAACTCTCAATTTTATGTATGAGTGGCCAGGAGTCCTGACATGTGATAATTTTTCTTTGGAGTTAGGGTTTGGAAGAACTTGAATGGCCAATAAAAGAAATTGTCTTCCATACCACAAGAGTTCCTGGTGAAATCAGTTAACGCGATTCCTCGACGGCTCGAGAAGTTCGTAGCGAAATCTGGTGCCCATATCGAATTTTCAATAAAACCTCATGATAAACACTTTCCTATTATATCAATTTCATGCAGTAATTATAGTTAATAAATAAATTATAAGTATTTTAAAAAGAAAGTTACTTTTCAATCAACCTGTATGTATAGATATATTAACCAGATTGAGCACCCGATGATTGCATAATGCATGAAACTCGTCGTCCTCTCAGAGGGGGATATTATGTATGATTATTAAGATATACTTAATAGATCTGTTATTTTGCATTAAGCACTGTTTTATATACATCCAACTACTATATATATATATATATATATATATATATATATATATATATATATATATATGTATGTGTGTGTGTGTGTGTGTGTGCGTGTGTGAACACTTGCATGTACATTTATTTATATTTATTTATTTGATTATAATTAATAAATTATTTTCTAAATTGTGTTGAGGTTTTCTAGGTTTAAACTGATGAATTATTATGAAAAAATATTCCCCAAATTACTATTCAGCTAAAATTACTACTCCTCAACTTACTATTCAGCTATATAATCCTATGCTAGATCCAGCATCTAATGCTTTGGATGAAGAGTCTTAGTGAAGTGAGTTGATCTTGGGACTTGTCCCGTGGGTTATGGTATGATGCTTGCGTTGTATCGTAACGGTTCGGGTTCGATTGTCAGTAGTGGATGAACACAACTGATGAGTCCCAAAAATAGGACGAAACGGCCATCCAGATTTTTTCTGCATTCATATCTATCTCTATCTCTCTCTCTCTCTCTCTCTCTCTCTCTCTCTCTATATATATATATATATATATATATATATATATATATATGTGTGTGGGGGGGTATCATCATTTAGGGATGCATCTCCATTTGAATTTTAAAAAATGATGCTAATTTAATTAACCAAAAAATAAATTCACTGAGACTAAAATACTAAAATATATAGAAAGTGCTTTAATCGCTAGATATACGTTCAGGATCTCAAAACATTTCACCTTTCTTGGCAGAAAGTAACCTAAAAACAGAAGTAATTTCAAATTTACACAACTAGATGAAGTAGACACGAGTAACTGCGGTAGGTCTATACAGGAACGCGGTCTCATAATCCTAAGAAACTTTATTAAACAAAAAAGAAAGGAAAAAAAGAAGAAAATAATCCCAAAACTTAAAAAAATATATAGAATTTTACTTAGACATAAAAACTAACCTAAAAGAAGTAAATTTCTGAGTCATCACATTCAACCTATGAAAACGTACATATCAGTCATATAGCAAAGCCAAAGACAAACCACTTTACATACACAGATCTTTCAACCACCCGCTAAAGATAATCAAACAGTTCTCACAATCAGTTAACGATAGGTTTTCTGACAATTCTTCTAAAGAAACCATCTTCAAAGAATCACAAAAAGAGGTTAGGATTTAAGCCTGAAAGATAGTGAATATTCAGAAACACTCATACACACCAGACAGTACAAAAAACAACAACAGAAAAGGAAACATTATATGGGTTAAACCGAAAAACAAAATCGTATCAACATTGAAGAAATATTAATTAAACTCATCAAAAACAATTCCCCTCCTCAAGAACTATCCAGAACCTATTCAGCTGAAACACAGTCGATATCAGCGACAGATGCACCGAGAACATGAGGCAAACACTACAAAAAGCAGGACAGAAAAATGCCCATCAAATCCCCCGCACAATATAAATCCTCCTGTAACTACAGAGAAAGTACGAGTGACCCTTAAACGTCAATTGCTTGCAAAATAATATAATATCCAAATCACTGCAAAGAAGTAGAAAACAATATATATATACATGAGAGTAACTGGTCGACGCTTTAAACCGAGAATCTATGCAGACAAAACATTATTTACCAATAGTAAATACATGAACAGCAAAACCCTTTGTAAAAATATATGGTAAATTAAGAACATAGCAACAAAATACACTAAAAATATGGAAAATAAAAACCGAATGAGCCTACAACAATAAATTCGAAAACTGTGAAGAATTTTTACTACGTTACTTAAAAATCGAAAACTAAACCGAATAACTTGTAAAAAGTCATCACCAACAAAAATGCAACTTATATGAACTACCGTATTTTCGATTTATTTAGTTTTCTTTCTTTAGCGGCTTCCGCAAACCTTTATTTTATTTTGATTTTTTAAAAGTTTTACCAGACTATTTATTTCATATTCTTTCTTTTTATTTGATCTTGTTTGTTTTTCACTTATTTCTAATTTAGGTTAACTTTTAGTTTTCCCAGTTTATTTATTTAATAGCCTTTGTTTTAAAGTTTATTGTTTTTTGTATTTATAAATAGTTTATTATTTTAATTGACTGGTGTATCCAGGCTTTTCTTTATTTGTTTAACTTCTTAAAATAATTTAATTTTTATTGTTTTTAATTTTCTAATATTTTTCGTTTTCCCTTATCCCAACTCCTTTCCCATTCTCCACGTTTTTGAAAAATGGCCGACGAAGTGAGTCGGTCGGGTGTAAAAAAAAACGGGGAAAGGCTTCCCAAATTCTACCAGACCAGGCCAGTGCAAAGGTTGCTAGTAGCACTGGAAAGGAAGAGACCATACCGGTCTCAACACAACGTCCAATTGACAAAGTGCCGAAGGAGGCACAGACCAAGACGACAGCCGAGCAATCGCCCTCTTGCTGGAAGTCCCCCCTAGTTGTATAGTGAATATCGCGGAGTTCTTGGAAAAGGCTAAAGGCTACGCTCATCTTGTAAATAAAGATGGGATCCTTGAAGACGTCTAAGAACTTAAGGTATTCGCAAAGAGAATGGTGTCGGTCTTCGTGGTGGACAAGCGTACGCGCAAAATTTGTCACTGGACGAAAGACACAGTGATCAAATCTCGTTTTCCTCTGGGGATAAATCCCCAAAGAGTAATAAAAGGTGCTGAGTTTTTCATGTGGGACGTACTGCTGTCCACCACTGAAGATTTTCCTAGAAATAGCGAAAAAGGAATTAATAACCAAAGACCTAATACTTCGAACGGAATACGAAGGTCGGCGAAGGACCAGTGTGACCATATTTGAGGTCCCTTCTAAGGTACCGGGAGAACACTTGGCTGCATTTTTTATGCAGCACGGCCAGATTTTAGGGGCTCTCTCCGATAACTTGAACGGGGGATGGACTTTCGATATAATGATCAGGCGGCCTTCAAGTCCAACCGTTTGGATTTTTGCGGCCGGAAAATGCCGGTCATTGTGACCGGTAGAAAACCTACTTACTGGAGGTGTGGAGAGATTGGTCACCTCTCCTCCTCCTGCCTAGGGAAGAAGGCTTCTGGAGTTCCGGCCGCTGGCGACCAAAATCCCTCTCTGGCCGAGAATGTTAAATCCGCGGCGCCTGTAATGGGCCTACCTGCGAAACGGACCCGTGGGGCAACTCGGTTGGGTCTTTACCCACATTAGCACCAAAACCAACGCCTTCCACAAGTGTGGATAAGGAGAAGGATGAGGGGGAATGGCGTGTCGTAGGTAGGGGCAGAGGGAAGATCCGAACAGAGGGGCTTCTGACCCTTCATGAACCCGGGGACAAAAACACCTACAGCTCCATTCCCTCTACTAGCTCTGAGGGCGACGCCTCGGCGTCGTATGAGATGACGGCATCTGTCACCCAAAAATTAAATGAACCGAGCTGGGAAAAGATTATAGACCTAAAGAAACTAAAAGAAAAATTGGACGCAAAGCGGGCAAAGAACCGAAAGTCGCTGGGGGCGTCTTGCCCCTCATCCTCTGTCCCGTCTTCCCCTTCATCCGTCACAAAACCACCTCCGCCCAAGTCAGTGTCAAACTCTCCACAAAAAGACTGTCGTTCAAATAAGCCTTCCCCTTTCAAGACCCCATCTGGCATCACACCCTCCCACACTCTTACATGCACTCCTACCCCAGCACCTTCACAGTCCCCTCTAAAAAAGAGGAACAGAAGCCGGGATTTATAAGTGGCTGCAGAAAGGAAGAAGAAAAAAAGCAAACCACCTTATCTCCCAGGGGAAGACGTCTGCCGCGTATCCCGGGAACAGGCAGAAAGGGGTTTGGGGCAGACAAAAAATCCCAGGCCCTTAAAAATATTGAGTTCAAGCATAAAATAAACTGTTGGCACTCTGTGATGAGCTCTGTGTCTAATGTATATACACTATTTTTATTATGTAATTTATTTAATTATTTTTTTTTAATTAAACAGTATTAATACTGTTTCAGGAAGAAAATATGTATAAAAATAACGTATAAACGTGGAATAATGAATAACGGCTTGGATTGAGGAATCGGAGAGCTGAGTTCGAATTCCAGTCGAATCCATTACATTCACTTACGTGCTAATATCCTTGGGAAAGGTGTGAATTCTCTTCTTCTCCCTTCAGCTATGTGTAAATCGCCGGATATATTGGGTTCTATTGCCTTGGATAGCAACTGGTCTAGGAGAAGGATATACAAAACCTGCGGAAGGTCGTTTGGGGACCCTGTGGCACGTATTGCACCAGGTCTCTGTATTCGGCCCTTCAAAAAGTGTGGATGGTCCTGCATGAAACCTTCATCACTATAAACAAATCTCATGTGCTGTTGTCGGGCTGTTGGTTTCCTAGGAACTGATATGCTTGAGCCTCATACGTCGAATTCGACGGGAGAGTCGAGTATATATACATATGTTTGTGTATTTTAGGCAGTAAATTATATTTTAGGCATGTCTAATTGAATAAATTACAAACGTAATGTCTGCTAATACTGAATATTTTTCAGTACAATATTTTCAATATAGTACAATTGAATAATTAGCTTATTCAATTGTAATATACGGAAAAAATTTTTGAATATGAAAAGATTCTGATAAAACTAAGCAGATATAATGTTTGTAAGTTATTTAATCCTTAAAGGAGCGTTCGGTTTGCAAGGTTCGGAGGGCGAATATTTTCTATGAAAATTTCTCGGACATTCAGGGCGGTAAATTTTATTTAATACTGTTTATTATAAACAGAGCATTTAATTAAATACTTGTATCTATAAAAAGAATGTTAAACATAAAAAATGTCTTTAAATAATTGTCGGACTTTGTCCATTTCATAATGTGTGACGTCATTTGTTTGCATTTGTTACGCCATCAGCAGATATGAATGTACGTGAGAGATTCATGGAAGATTTAAGTTTACAAGCAGTAAATTCGACCTTGTCAACCGAACGATCCTCACTGGCCGAATCGGTTAAAAGGCACGTCAGGTTATATGACGGTTCCGTATATGATACAGGTTCGAATCCTGTCGAAGGTCGATTATTTTCTATGAAAATTTCTCGCACATTCAGGCCGGTAAATATTATTTAATACTGTTTATTATAAACAGAGCATTTACTTAAATACTTGTATCTATTAAAAAGAATGTTAAACATAAAAGTATATTTATATATATATATATATATATATATGTGTGTGTGTGTGTAGTATAGCATCATATTCTACTATATTGTAAGGAATTGGCGGTTAGGTGTCATTATTTTACACTTGAAATTCTATGCTAATAAATTATTCTGGTGCTTTTCTTGCTTCTTGAATTGATAAACGTTGATCTACATATATTTAAATGTCATGTCAACCATTATTTTCTGTCTTCTTAATTCCAGTTCTCTCTTATTAATAGAATCTTTTTTCTCATATTATAAATCCATGCGTCTTAGTGACTTTATTGGAATATATATATATATATATATATATATATATATATATATATATATATATATATATATATATATATATATACTGCAGCTAATCTATAGTTTATAAGCAGCCGTGCACCGTTTTCTTTCTTTTTCTTTTTCTTTTTTCATTCCGACACCACTTCCTGTGACGGGATTTCCTGAATTCTCGTCATTCAAGATAACTACAAAAGAACTGAGAGCTGGTTACTTCAATATTTTGCAGACGGAAGTTTGAGACTGAAAGTTTTAAAACATCTTATCTTCAGACATGTCTCACGGGGGATCACTAACTATGGTTTTATTCAATTCAATAGTCAAACTTCTAAGGAGTGTATTTGCATTCTAGAGGGCTTGTCTCTATTTGAATCTACAGGTAAACATATACCAGGATTGCTTTTCAGTCTACAGGTAGAGAGAGTTGGCGATTATGATTTTGTCTATAGGTAGAAATAAGTCATTTCTATACTTGAGCCAATTGGTAGATATATGGCCTCTTTACACTTGAGAGTAAAGGTAGGTATATTCTCTATTTATACTTGAGCCTACAAGTAAATGTAGGTATCGTTTATACTTATATCTGTAGGTAGGTAAACGTTTTCCTCATACTTGAATTAATAGGTAGACATAATTTATGTCTATACTTTTGACCTGTGGTTCCTAAATGTTGTGTTGTTTGTCATGGGTGCGATTTGAAGAGGATAGCAGGTGAGGCGGAAGAGGATAGCAGGTGAGGCGGAAGAGGATAGCAGGTGAGGCGGAAGAGGATAGCAGGTGAGGCAGAAGGATTGAAAGACAACGCAAGAATTAGAAACAGCTTTATAAAAAAATCATATGACAAAAATAAATATGTTTTCAAATTTTAAAATATTATTATAGATTACTTGTAATTGCATGAACGAGTCCCAGTATCCATAATTATAAAAGATTATTGACCGATTTTATCACTGAGATATTTATGCATTATATAAAGTTTTTATTTTTTAAGCATTTCACCCCAAGCCAGGCGAGATGCCGCTAGAACGCAAGGGCTTACAGACTGGGAGCGAGAGTAAAGAGGCTTGATGGAGGAAAAGATGAAGAGAAGGACAGGGAATAGATCAGGGCATCTGGATATGTCGATTGACATTACATTTGAATAGTTGGAGATTACAGCTATCAGGGAAACAAGTAATAGGATTGGAATTCCACAGACGGGAGGTGCGAGACATGAAGCTATTGGAGTAGAAGAGACAGCCACATTGAACCGTTTCGATAGTGAAAAGGTGGGACCGTGATGCCAGCCTAGTAGACGCTAAAATCCATGCAGTCTGGCAACTAGAGAAAATAGAGTATTAAAAATATAGTTACTAGAGTCCGCAAATTGGAGGAGAGAGTTATCAATGATAATGTTCTGAATCGAATCCGCGGTTATCTCCCTTTAACCCTCTTTCTGTTCTTTTGTAAAAATTTTAAATGTTTATTTTTCTACATAAAATTTAGTGAGGTGCGATGCTTGCTAATTTTCCTTCCGAAAATTTGGCTATGAGAAAAAAAAAGGTTTGGGAACACCTTGTTTAATCTATATAAAATCCCAAGTTCTGTATACTTGACTCGATATGTAGACAATGGTAGTCCGTACCTGAGTTCGTAAGTATCTCCTCTATAAGGAGGGTTTTCGGCCTTTAGTTGTGCCATTTCAAATAATGCAGTGGGTGTCTTCTAAGTTCCGGCGACGTAGTTGTAAGTTAGTATGAAGTGAATACACATCGTCACTCCCGGAATTCGAACTCGGCTCCTCGAATTCCTTTCCCACTTTTTGATACACATTTATTTTTTGTAAAAAGAAACAAAAAAAAAGAAGATTATTTTTAATAATGTTTCGACAAATGCTCAGTTATTAATTCAATTACTATCTCGCGCTTGAAATCTTCTGCTGTTAACAAGATTCTACTTACATTTAGCTCGGTCTTAATCCGAACTTCCATTAAAACAAATCCCAAGGAATTTTAATGTTGTCTGATGATAAATTTATTTCTAAGATTGTTTAATTTTGTTTCTATCAACTACGCTCGCGTTTCTCTTATGGAAAATTAGTCATTTTATTTACTGATGACCATTAGGGTAAGTTGAATTTTCTCTTTTTTAGGAAATCAACATTGCACCCAATGTAAATGCTGCGATTCAACTTAATACGTAAGGCTATTAAGAATTCGATTCATAGCTTATACCAATTTTTGAGCATTTAATTTTAAATATAGTCTGAAAAAATGTACTAAATTTTCCGAGGTTTTGCATAAAAACTGGATTCAAAACTTTACTATTTCAAGATGTATCTGAATAAATTTGAGATCTTTTGTATCAGATTCTATTGAATGGAACATATATTGAAACCAAACTTTCGTTTATGATTTACAACAAGCAATATATGAATTTTGTTATCGTATTCGATCAGTAAAAACTAAAAAATTGTAAAAGATTACAAAAAAATCTACACAATGAATATGATTTGTTACATCATTTGATAGATCATTTGATAGATTATTTGATAGATCACGCTGTAGATCATTCGATAGATCATTTGGTAGATCAGTTGGTAGATCATATAATAGATCAGTTGGTAGATCATTTGATAGATCATTTTGTAGATCATTCGAGAGATTATTTGATAGATCACGCTGTAGATCATTCGATAGATCATTTGGCAGATCAGTTGGTAGATCATATAATAGATCAGTTGGTAGATCATTTGATAGATCATTTTGTAGATCATTTGATAGATTATTTGATAGATCACGCTGTAAATCATTCGATGGATCATTTGGTAGATCAGCTGGTAGATCATATATTAGATCAGTTGTACGATCATTTGATAGATCATTTTGTAGATCATTTGATAGATTATTTGATAGATCACGCTGTAGATCATTCGATAGATCATTTGGCAGATCAGTTGGTAGATCATATAATAGATCAGTTGGTAGATCATTTGATAGATCATTTTGTATATCATTTGATAGATTATTTGGTAGATCACGCTGTAGATCATTCGATAGATCATTTGGTAGATCAGTTGGTAGATCATATAATAGATCAGTTGCTAGATGATTTGATAGATCATTTTGTAGATCATTTGATAGATTATTTGGTAGATCACGCTGTAGATCATTCGATAGATCATTTGGTAGATCTGTTGGTAGATCATATAATAGATCAGTTGCTAGATCATTTGATAGATCATTTTGTAGGTCATTTGATAGATTATTTGATAAATCACGCTGTAGATCACTTGATAGATCATATATTAGATCAGTTGGTAGATCATATAATAGATCAGTTGGTAGATCATATGATAGATCATTTTGTAGATCATTTGATAGATTATTTGATAGATTACGCTGTAGATCATTCGATAGATCATTTGGTAGATCAGTTGGTAGAACATATAATAGATCAGTTGCTAGATCATTTGATAGATCATTTGATAGATCATGTTGATATCATTTAATAGTTCATTTGGTAGATCAGTTTTGTAGATCATTTGATAGATCGTTTTATAGATCCTTTGATAGATCATTAAATAGATAAAATTGTAGATCATTTGATAGATCATTTGATAGGTCATTTGCTAGATCAGTTTGTAGATCATTTGTTAGATCATTTGCTAGGTCATTTGTTAGATCATTTGGTAGATCATTTGCTGTCATTTGGTAGATCATTTGATAGATCAGTTGGTAGATCATTTGTTAGATCATTTGCTAAATCAGTTTGTAGATCATTTGTTAGTTCATTTGCTAGATCATTTGCTAGATCATTTGGTAGATCATTTGATAGGTCATTTGTCGAATCATTTGATAGATCATTTGTTAGATCAGTTGGTAGATCATTTGATAGGTCTTAAGTAATAAAAATAAAAGATAAATGTCTGTATACTGCCATAATATTGCTGGACACTAATTATAAGTCACTATGTTTTAAATTTGCATTGTTTATTGAAAATCACACTAAAACTACTGTACTGTATAACATTACATCATAATATAGCTAAATTGTTCAGTTTAATTTTCCTTTCAGGTAAATGAAAGTCTTATTTGATGGCACAAAGATTTAGTAATAATGTGCATGTGCCTTGCATCCTTTCAATATATAATTTGTAAAGCTTCAGAAAATTATGAATTTTATAAGGCTGGCCTATAAAGCTTTCACTAATCGCCAGAATTAAATTCCAACGCTACGATTTTAACCTAAACCTAATCTTTTCGACTCGTTTTCTCAAAAAACGGTAACGATGTGGAAAAATAATGTGTCTCGTTATATTTAATGTCAACCCCAAATTACAGATTGAGTTCAGTACCACGGCTCGAAAATCAAACAGTCTTAATGACCATTACTATCATGAGACAAACTAAGAAAGTTCTACTTAAGTTATGGAAATATCCGAGCACTTTTGTCCCTTTTCTCACAAAATATCTGATTAATTCTCATTTTTTACTAATTAGAATTTAAACATTTAACGAGTTATTACTTCATTTCTAGAATACTTAAATATTGTCATGTAAGATCGGGATGTTTGATTTTATATTTCACTAATCGTTGAATTGTTTCATGTCGAAGACAATCGTATTTTTGTTAAGTCGTAAGGGCATTGGTAAAAATTGAAGTTTTATATTTCTGTTTATGAGATTTACTTGCTCCGATGAGTAGTAAAAATTACTCAGTCATATTTGAGTCTATAAGTATTTAATTGATTCTGGGATCAGTAAATACTGATCGATTATATTTGATTATAGAAGAATTTATTGGATCAGCGATTAGTAAATATTGTTTGTTTATATTTGAGTCTATAGCTGGTGAGTATACTTTTTTTTCTAATGTTTTTGATTACCTAACGTTTGTTTGAATATTGCTGTCATATCTAGTTTTGTCCTTGGTATGACGATAAACTACATCCAGCATCAAGGCCTCTGATCGGAAGATTTGAAGTTTTGAGGAACATGGAACCACCTCTTAATTGCTGTTGTTCCGAGATCCACCTTGTCCTGGGGTGGTAGTACCTATTAATCCCCCCTATCGGTAAACAGTGAACAACCAAACAGTACATTTTTGTAATAAAATGAGCAACAATAGATATTTTACAGCAAAATGACAACCAGTGCAATACTAAAAAAATAAATACAAACTATCTAAAATTGTTTGTAGATCCTAAAATATATTGTTAGTAATTTTAATATAAAAATTTATTTTTATAATTTTTAGTATTGCACTGGTTGTCATTTTGCTGCAAAAATCTATACCTTTACCCTGAAAGAATAAAATTATGCACAAAAGGATTCGGAATCTCTACATCACGAATTTAAGCGCAGTACTAGATTGACCTTTTCTCCTGGGAACCTCTACTTCCAGAATTTCAGCGCAGTACTAGATTGACCTTTTCTCCGGGGAACCTCTACTTCCAGAATTTCAGCGCAGTATTAGATTGACCTTTTCTCCTGGGAACCTCTACTTCCAGAATTTCAGCGCAGTACTAGATTGACCGTTTCTCCTGGGAACCTCTACTTCCCGAATTTCAGCGCAGTACTAGATTGACCGTTTCTCCTGAGAACCTCTACTTCCCGAATTTCAGCGCAGTACTAGATTGACCTTTTCTCCTAGGAACCTCTACTTCCAGAATTTAAGCGCAGTATTAGATTGACCTTTTCTCCGGGGAACTTCTACTTCCCGAATTTCAGCGCAGTATTAGATTGACCGTTTCTCCTGGGAACCTCTACTTCCCGAATTTCAGCGCAGTACTAGATTGACCTTTTCTCCTGGGAACCTCTACTTCCCGAATTTCAGCGCAGTACTAGATTGACCTTTTCTCCTGGGAACCTCTACTTCCCGAATTTCAGCGCAGTACTAGATTGACCTTTTCTCCTGGGAACCTCTACTTCCCGAATTTCAGCGCAGTACTAGATTGACCTTTTCTCCTGGGAACCTCTACTTCCCGAATTTCAGCGCAGTACTAGATTGACCTTTTCTCCTGGGAACCTCTACTTCCCGAATTTCAGCGCAGTACTAGATTGACCTTTTCTCCTGGGAACCTCTACTTCCCGAATTTCAGCGCAGTACTAGATTGACCTTTTCTCCTGGGAACCTCTACTTCCCGAATTTCAGCGCAGTACTAGATTGACCTTTTCTTCTGAGAACCTCTACTTCACGAATTTCAGCCCATTACTAGACTGACCTTTTATCCTGGGAACCTTTACTTGCAGAATTTCAGCCCAGTACTAGAGTGGTGCCGTCCTTTTACTGTTAAAATTTCTCGATGAAGCGCAATCCTTCTCTCACACTTCTCGCTTGCGGAACTCCCTCTTCTGCTTACTTTCTTTCCAGTCAAATTTGATCTTTAAAAATTTAAATGTGATCCTCATCTAATGTCTCCTTGAAACCCGTTCTTATTTCTTTTTTTATATCTTTCTCCTTAATTTTTTCCCCAGACATTTTCCCTTTCTGATATTTTATTTTTTCAATAATTTTATTCCCAAAATGACAGTAATGCCACTAAGACACAAAAGAATAAAAGTAATCAAGAAGACAGTAGATAACTATTGATATTTTATTTTAATTTGTTTTCTAATCATTTCACCCCATGCGAAGCAGTAAAGCCACTAAGACACAAGGGGTTACTGAGTGTGAAAGAATAAGAACAAAAGAGAAACATTATTTAGGAACGAGAACAATAGAAGAATAATGAAGAAGACAGTAGATGAAGATTGATATTTCATTTAAATTTGTTTTCTAATCATTTCACCCCATGCAAAGCAGTAAAGCCACTAAGACACAAGGGGTTACTGAGTGTGAAAGAATAAGAACAAAAGAGAAACATTATTAAGGAGCGAGAACAATAGAAGAGTAATCAAGAAGACAGTAGATAACGATTGATATTGCATTTGAATTTGTTTTCTAATCATTTCACCCCATGCAAGGCAGTAAAGCCACTAAGACACAAGGGGGTTACTGAGTGTGAAAGAATAAGAACAAAAGAGAAACATTATTAAGGAGCGAGAACAATAGAAGAGTAATCAAGAAGACAGTAGATAAAGATTGATATTTCATTTAAATTTGTTTTCTAATCATTTCACCCCATGCAAAGCAGTAAAGCCACTAAGACTCAAGGGGGTTACTGAGTGTGAAAGAATAAGAACAAAAGAGAAACATTATTAAGGAGCGAGAACAATAGAAGAGTAATCAAGAAGACAGTAGATAAAGATTGATATTTCATTTAAATTTGTTTTCTAATCATTTCACCCCATGCAAAGCAGTAAAGCCACTAAGACACAAGTTGTGAAAGATTAAAAAATGAGAAACATTATTAAGGAGTGAGAACAATAAAAGAAGTGGAATCAAGAAGACAGTAGATGACTATTGACATTGCATTTAAATTTTTGAAGATCGAAACTGGCTGGGTACATGAAGATGGAAAGGAGTTCCATAAACCGTTACGAGAAAGGAAAATGTTTATTATAGAACTTACGGTTGCATCTATCCAAATCAGCTGTAAATTGGTGAGATTTTGTTGACTGTCTAGTAATGTGCTTACATTCATAATGTCAGGGTACCATAGAGGAAGGCACCGGGAAACTACACAAGTCGACATGCCAGGTCAGGACCAGTAATATTGTGGGTACTTCTTTGGAATTCTTCAAGAGTGTCTAAATATAAAATAGGTTCACATGTGTCAGCAATATTCAATGCATGGCTAATCTCGTGAATCTTAGTGGCTTTATTACCTTGCTTGGATTATAATGAAATAGAAAGCAGTGGTGAAAGGGCACGGCAATCGAGGAGGCGGAGTTTTATCTCTTGGTATCAAAGGAACAAAGGTTGTTTATTTAACCACCTAGTTTGAATTCAAGGTGTGGTTGTAAAGGCTTTCATGCATCAGTTCACACGGTAGTCAAGTTGGGAGTTATTTGTGGCCTACCTACTCAATGAGTATAGCTGGAGATCAAAACTGTGGAGTGGATGAGTGAACACACATTAATAGTAGCATGGGTTATGACACCCACATATTAGCAATTTAGATACACATCATAATGTTTATATAATCTTTAGAACAAAATTAACGCAATAAACCAGAGTTTATCAATAGACTAAAATATAAACGACCTAAATGTAATGAGAAACTCAAATATAAAGGAACAACATTTATAAAATATAGACTTAATATTTACATATGTAGAGACTCAAATATAAAGGAACAATATTAACGAAATATAGACTTAATATTTACATACGTAGAGACTCAAATATAAAGGAACAATATTTACGAAATATAGACTTAATATTTACATACGTAGAGACTCAAATATAAAGGAACAATATTTACGAAATATAGACTTAATATTTACATACGTAGAGACTCAAATATAAAGGAACAATATTTACGAAATATAGACTTAATATTTACATACGTAGAGACTCAAATATAAAGGAACAATATTTACGAAATATAGACTTAATATTTACATACGTAGAGACTCAAATATAAAGGAACAATATTTACGAAATATAGACTTAATATTTACATACGTAGAGACTCAAATATAAAGGAACAATATTTACGAAATATAGACTTAATATTTACATGCGTAGAGACTCAAAAATAAAGGAACAATATTTACGAAATATAGACTTAATATTTACATACGTAGAGACTCAAATATAAAGGAACAATATTTACGAAATATAGACTTAATATTTACATACGTAGAGACTCAAATATAAAGGAACAATATATACGAAATATAGACTTAATATTTACATATGTAGAGACAGATGTATAATGGAATAATATTTAGGAAATATCAACCATTAATGTTTACAAAAGTAATGACTCAAATACGAAGGACAGATATTTTTGAAATATAGATTATTAATATTTACGAAATTTTGAGAATCTAAATGATAAACAATCCACATTAATCTATCTCCGAATAGGTAAATTAGTATAAACCCGTGTGCGTGTGTGTATATATATATATATATATATATATATATATATATATATATATATATATATATATATATATATATACTACAGGCTACCATTACCCCTAAAGAAAATACAATAAACCATAATAACTACATCGGTAGTTCTGCGGTAGAATTTAAAATGAAAATTAATACACATAGACGCTCATTCCCGAATCCAAAATTAAAATACCAAACAGCCCTTTCAAAAAAAATTTGGTAATTGAAGGAAAAGGGTATGAATCCTCAAATAAATTGGAAAAGGCTAGGTTTTGCGAACAACCCCAAGAGTTTTAGAGATAGGTGCATGCTATCTTTAGAAGGAAAAATCAGGATAATAAAATGTAAAGATCTGTCTATAGTTCTGAGATGAGGTATTATGTACACTATTTACATTGTTCGGACTATCATCCTCATCTTTGTTGCCATATTTATCATAACGTTTCGGCTGCTGTACGCTCCAGCCATCTTCAGGTGGTTGGAATGTCGAACTGAACCCTTTTTTCTGCTCGCAGGTGTAGACTATTCTAGTTCCACACGCCACGTCTAATGGATATCAATTATCAGTCATCTCCTTTTGATTTACCTCTCCAAGTTCTCCACTGCCTTAACCAGGTATTGAACTGACACTCTACGGATCCTGTCAGTGGATCTAACTGACTCCTTTATCCACTATGCCATGTGCCGTTGAGGAAATCTGTGCATTAATTTCTGGGTATTATAAACCTAATGTCTTCAGAAACATTTTTTACCAGTGCTCATATTGCAATTTTTTGCTGTTATCATTGCATATATTTTTTGTTTTTTACCAGAGATTACATTGCTCTTAACTGGTTTAGATTTAAATCCCCCATCGCTTATTAATAATATTGGACACCTCACGTAAATACGATCGACCAAAACGTATCTATAGACACAGATTCAAACAAAAATGATACATCCATCCGGGAACCCGTCAATGCTTGTAAGTGGAACGATAAAGAACCAGTATTTACCTATCCTTGAATAAAGTAAATTGTTTATAACTAAAATGTAACCAAGTCACATGTATCTATCACCGAAGCAGTAAATGCATATACACGAAAACAAATAGTATATTTATAGCTGGCCACTCGTATTCGATCCCTGTTGCAGACGCTTGCTCAGGCGCATTTGTGTTTATTCCACAGCAACAGAGCCCACCTGTGGTTTATACTGCAACTATGCTAAGCAGTGCTTAGTTACAATTTCTGCGTAGGAAATAGTGTGTTATCTAGCGTCATCAACAATTTGAACAAGGCTAGCACGCTCAAGCCCTCGGCCACGATGACTTGTGACTTCGTGCTAGCAAAGCTATCAACGGCAATCTACCCAATTTCACTCGCAACCTGTGGTATGATTTTCAGGCACTTTCCAAAAGTGCCGTACGCTGAGATCGACCCTTCCATTCCGATAACATTAGGAAATCTCCTTACTGACAAATCGACCATGGTGAGATTCGAACCCGGTCTCATGGTCAGAATGTAAACGTTCTAACAGCTTGGTTACCATGTGCCCATAATATGCAAATATAAACGACTAATATTTACCTATTCCTGAAGCAGTAAATGATTATAGACTCAAATGTAATCAACCTAAATGTACATATGGACTCAAATATAAACAAGAATTATATATCTATACACTATACGTAAATAGCGAATCAAATCATCCCCTTATTCTAATTAAGCATTTACATAAATCAGTAAATATCGATTAACGACCAACTCCTAAAATAAGGCAATATTTGATGAAGCTCATGTTAAAAATGTAAAAGCCTTAGAAGAAACAAACTATAAAGTAATTCGTCCAGGATATGACATTAAACTACACTCGGTAGGAAGGCCTCTGATCAAGAGATTGGAGGTTTTGAGGAGCGTGGAACCACCTCTTATGGCTGTTGTTCTTCTTATAGCCCAATGGAAAATTTATGTCCCCAAACTATTACATAAACATTTTTTTTTAAATTCATCAACATTAAACAAGATTTTTAACAAAAATAATATAAAGATCAGCTACAGTTACGTTAAAAATACAGAAAATTCTATATCTCTTCATGACAATATATTATAATAATTATATAACCTGAAAAATAAAACTGTAACAAACCAAATGTAGAAAAAAAAACATAACTGCCGAAATAATATGAACTATCCCTTAAATGGCCAATGTTTAACTAATAATATTGTTTATAAAGCTAACATACAATCTGATGAAGAAAATACAGTTTACAGTGGTTCAGTTGAAATGCACTGGAAAAATAGATCTATAACCATAAACTGATTTTAAGTAAGGATAAATGCGAAAATAATATTACTCTCTAAATATTACTGGTAAATAAAAGATGGTGGAACTATACCAAAAATTATGTGGGATTAAATTCTAGAACTAAATGTTACAATGGTAAGACAAAAAATATAACTTTTGATTTCTAGAAAATTTGACCTTGTAGTAGTGAATTAACTGAGAACTGTTCTGTTTAACAATGGCAGGATATTCATATCGTGAGCAGGCAGATATGATTTTTACATACGGTCGCGCGATTGGTAATGGATGAGAGGCTGCACGGCTTTATCAGATTGCGTTTGCAGATCGAAGGCAGCTGCATCATCCAATCTCTCTGCCGTTTATCGTCTCAGTTAACTACACGCGTTCAACGTTGAAGACAGACTATCCACAAATGTACACGATTGAGAAATGTAACCTATATGTACTGACATTGTTTAGACTGTTGAGATAACGAGCTCTCTCCCAGAAAATGGTCTACTCAACATAACCGCAGTATAAACCACAGATTGGATTTGTGGGTGTTGAATAAACACAAATGTGCCTGAGCGGGAGTCTACAGCAAGGATTAGCTAGCCGCCCTAGTATACAGCCATCCTCGGATACGAGTGACCAGCCATCACATATATATAAACCTTCACCGCTATAATAAAATCTTATGTACTGATGTCGGTTTCCTAGGAACTGATCTGCTTGACACTCACACGTCGAATTCGACAGGAGAGTCGAGTATATATATATGTATATATGTGTGTGCGTGTGTGTAGGTGCGTGTGTGCATGTGTGTGTGTTTTTCTATAAATTCAGAGATAAGCCAAAAATATTATTGTGTTATTTGCTATATACGTATATATTTTTTATTTGTTATGTATTTATAAACATGAGTATATAAGTAAGTCTGTGTGTATATGTGTATGTATCTATTAATATACGTGATAAGGGGTCTCCCCTTTTCACAGAAATGGACTCACCCGAGGTATACATATACTACTACCATTCAATACCCGGAGAGTAGTATCAGAGTAGTATTAGAGGGGAGCAGCACAAGAGTCACAGTTAGCGAGCACGTAGACTCAGTAAGGAGTCATACCGCGATACTTCAATACCATGACTATATATATATATATATTATTGCTACTAACCCGCATTCCTGGATCTACTAACCCGTATTACCAGTTTGTATTATTACGTTAATACATTTATTTTCCTTATCCATTGCTGGCGTTTGTTATTCATTGATATCGGATTTCATCCCGAAAGCCACAACAAATTGGCGACGAGTATATCGAACTTACACGGGAAAGAAAGAAAAATGAAAATTTCCCCGTCATCGACAACAAATTGGCGACGAGGTAATCGAACTCACACAAAAAGAAAAAAATATGCTATTTTTTCCAGTATCCACATCAACTTGTCGATTTAAGAGGATTAAAACACAGAAAATCGAGTTTTTCGTAAGACTCTTATCATAGAGGATTTTAAAAGTATTTTAGTAGAAATTGTAAAATACCAAAATGAACAGCAATTAAAACTCCAGGAAAGAATGGAAGAAAAATGGCAAAAACAATTACTACAAACGCAGGAACTAATATTAAAGGTAGCGGGTAACAAACAACAAAATATCGAAAAAGAGACGACTTTTTCGCAAGACGCAGAGTGGAATACGATAGAAACTTTCAAATACTCTCTAGAAGAGGATACAAATTTCGGGGATTATTTTAGATGAAGACATCGATTGTCAAAACTGGACATCAGCAAAGAAGCTACGTCTGTTGCTCAGAACTGAAGAATAAACAAAATTTGTGGATTACATTTTGCCAAAAAAGATGAACGAATTAGCGTTTGACCAAGCAGTTACATGAGCTGTTCAGTCCAAAAACGTCACTCTTTCACAAGAGGTGGAAATGTCTTAACCTGGTAAAGGGCGAAAAGGAGGACTATTCCACGTTTGTCGCAATCGTGAATAAACATTGCGATGACTTCAAGTTGGCAGAATTAACACCGGACAATTTCAAGTGTCTCAACTTTGTTCAAGGGTCAGTCCCAGCAAAAGATAGTGGAACGCGCAAAAGAATGCTTTCAAAACTACAAAATGAACCTGGACTAATACTACAACAACTATCAGAAGATTGCCAAAAATGACTGAGTATAAAGAAAGACTCGAAAAACATTGAGGAGTCAGGAGTATCTCATATAGGTAAGTTAAACAAAAGTTTACGTTCTTCACCCACCTCTGAAAGAAAACAAAAATTCTATAATAAGGGAAAAAGTACAACATATAGGGCAAATTATGACTAAAATCGAAGCAAATATAAGCCCCCCCCCATCTGCATGTTATCGATGTGGAGGACTACACTGGAATAAGGATTGCCGTTTTAAATATAAAAACTGTCTTGTGTGTGGAAAAATGGGGCACAAGGCATCCCAAGGTAGGAACAGAAAAGCTACTAGTAGGATAAGAGCTACTAGGATGCATGACGAAGACAATACCAACATAAGGAAATATGTGGAACTTGAAATCTTAAATGAAAAGATAAAATTGCAATTAGACTCAGGTTCCGATCTAACGATAATTAAACTACAGACATGGAAAAAGCTTAACAGACCAACCATATTACATACACAAAAAAATGCTAAGTCGGTGACAGGAAAGCGTATAAAATTCGAAGGAGAAATAATCGTAAATGTTAAATTTCACGGGAAAACAAAAATCTCAAGATATACGCCATGAAAGATATAGAAATCTAGTGGGTACAGAATGGATGAAAAAGTTCGACGTATGGCATTCACCTATCATCTCGTTTTGTAAGGGTGCAGCTAGAATTGAATTGAAAGAAAATGTCCAACCAGTATGTAAAAAGAAGCGAAACGCGCCATTTGCTACCACAGAAAACAGTAAAGAGTTATACAAGGCAGTAAAGGAACTACCTGTGACCTTGCGAGAGATAAGAAAAGAAGCGAAAAAGGATGAATTTACTCAGAGGACGAAGGAAAAAATAAATAAAAACCGGTATACACCTACAGTACTCAAGAGATCCTTCAAACAAGAATGGGTCAATTTCAGTAACAATATGGCTTATGAGGAACCAAATACCATAATTAACAAACTAGGAAACGTGATGTACACAAAAGGCGAAAAATGTACCCACAGAAAACATATTGACCAAATACAAAAAAGACGGGTTGAAGAGCCAAGCTCGTCACCCGCAGAAAATGACGAGTCGGTGGAGGCGATCTTTGAAGTTTTTGATATTGAAAGACCACAAGAAGAGACAGAAATTGGAATGACTACCAGGAAGGGAAAATTTACAGTGCCTCTAATTGTCGGCCATAAGAGAAAGGAAAAGATACTAACTCCCTATCTAAGGAGGGGGTGATAAGGGGTCTCCCCTTTTCACACAAATGGACTCAACCGAGGTATACATATACTACTACCATTGAATACCCGGATAGTAGTATCAGAGTAGTATTAGAGGTGGGTAACACAAGAGTCACCGTCACGAGCACCTAGACTCAGTAAGGAGTCATACCACGATACTTCAATACCAAGACTGTATATATATTATTGGTACTAACCCGCATTCCTAGATCTACTAACCCGTATTACCATTTTCTATTATTACTTTAATACAGTTATTTTCCTTATCTATTCCTGGCGTTTGTTATTCATTGATATCGGATTCATTCCGGAGTCCACAACAATAAGTCGCCCCTAATTATGCACATGTATGTACATTCTGGCGTATATGTGTTTATTGCGTTATTTGCTTAATTAGTTTTCTTTTAATTGTAAACTTTATTATATACACACACACACACACACACACACACACACACACACATATATATATATATATATATATATATATATGTATATATATATATATATATATATATATAAGATATCACTCATATACTGCTGGTGTTGCTAAAATAGTGCTCAATGTAATATAACAGAGCTATTAAGTATATCTAAATAAATATACATATTATCCCTCGCCATTAGCACGCAGGTACAACCCAATCGTCAGGCGTTGGGGAGAGACTTGACCGTTATAGAATTTAAACTTTAATTAAAAAAAATATCTGGCTAACGTAGTACTGGGTAGTTCATCTATTATACGGGGATTACAGTTTATTTTTAAAATATGTGTTGAATTTAAAATAGACAAGATAGTTCATATATATATATATATATATATATATATATATATTATAAATTAATAGATTTAAAATATGGTTTTACCGCTACACAGTGATAACCATGTTTCAGAAATGGAAGCTAAAGCCCCTGAATTTAATTTTGTTATTAAACCAAATTCAGGGGCTTTAGCTTCCATTTCTGAAACATGGTTATCACTGTGTAGCGTAAAACCATATTTTAAATCTATTAATTTATAATATTAATGCTCTGTAAATTTAAATTTACATAGAGCACTATTGTGTAAAAATAAAAATATCTATAAGAACACCGGATTTTATATCTTACTGTTTTTTCCTTTTTATTTATATATATATATATATATATATATATATATATATATATATATATATATATATATATATGTTTGTGTGTCTGTGTGCGTGTATGTGCGCGTGTGTGTGCGCGCGCGTGTGTGTGCGCGCGCGTGTGTGTGTGTGTGTATCTGTGTTTGTATTTCGATCCGTATTTGATACATGATGTTTTAAATATTTTCATTGTTTGTCGATAAATCATTATTTCGTATTATATCGTAAAGAAGATTTTCTAAGATATTGACAATTTTCGTATGGGAAAATGGATTTAAACTGCGCTGCTGAAATTAGGATTTTACTAAGCGACATTTGTGGCAAAAAGAAAAAGCAAAGAAAAAATAGAAAAGTTGATGTTTATCGCCAGATTACAAATCAAATTATTTTTCTTTCCACAAGACATAAAAAAACATCGAAGATAAAATGAACACAGATAAAAAAAAAAGAAAAAAGATGGCGCTAGGAGTTGTAAGTGTAAAATTCACACACCAACCGCTCACGCAAATTTCATATTGTAAAAAAAAATATCGCTGGAAAACAACGAATAGGTCTCTATTTAAAGGCAATTAATTTATTTCATTTAATTATGTATTTTAATTTATGGTTCGTTTATTCATTACTAATATTAATTGTCAATAAAATGAATGACTTTTTACAAGACGGATAAATATTTCATCAAAGCAATATCAATATACGAGCGGGTACCCAAAAGTAACCGGAATCGTTTTCTGTGTGACAAGCCCTTAGTAGTTCAGGCTTCCACCGCTATATACCACTTGAGGCCATCCCCAGGCATCAGTGTGCTAACTGGTGTCATCGTGGGAAAACGTACAGCTCTGTGGTTCCCATCTGTTTTGAAGTGCTTCACGCCTTTTCGTCTATTTTTACCATGGCACAAAGGATGCCTGTCGTAAACTGAAATAACAGTTGGAAGTTGATCCAGACCTTTTTCCCGAAGGTCATCACTGGTGACGAAAGTTGGTGCTATGGCTACGACCCAGAAACGAAGCAGCAATCAAGTCAGTGGAAGCATCCAACGTGGCCATGACCCCCAAAAGCGCGTCAAGTGAAGTCCAATGTCAAGACGATGCCGATTTGATTATTTGATGTGAAAGGAATTCACCACAAAGAATTTGTTCCTCCTGGTCAAACTGTTAACCAGGTATTTTATTTGGAAGTCTTGAAGCGAGACAAGGTGAGACATAAACGCCCTTAACTGTGGCAAAGTGGAGGGTGGTGTTTGCATCACGTCAATGCGCCAGCGGACACCGCCTTGAGTGTGAGACAGTTTCCAAGAATGGCATGAGCCTACCTCCCCACCCTCCCTATTCACTCGATCTCGCCCCCTGCGACTTTTTTGTTTGTTCCTCCGAATGACGAAAGTCCTCAAAAGAAAAACCTTTCGCAGATATGGAAGAGGTTAAGAAGAAAACGACAGAGTCATTAAATAAATATAACTTCACAAGAATTCCAGGACTGCTTTGAACAATGGAAAACACGTCTGGACCGGTGCATTGCTTCAAATGGAGAATACTTTGAAGGTGATAAGCATATAAACATGCAACAATAAATTAATAAAATTGTATGACACAATTCCGGTTACTTTTGGGTGCCCCCTCGTATGTCTATCTATAAAGAGCTAGTTTTTATAGGGGTCCATTATTAAACGCATCCGTGATTGAAAAGTTTTAAGATTGGTTTGGCTTGGTTTGTGTTACGGCATAAACGGGTTATTTAATGCCGACAAATTTTTTATTGCTGGTTATATTTTCTATCTATCTATCTATCTATCTATCTATCTATCTATCTATCTATCTATCTATTAGGTCATCCCATAAGTTCTGCCCGAATTTTAACTTTTTGTTAAAATGAACGAAATTTAAAGAGTATTTTATAATGTCTAATGGAGTTGAATATTATTTTTATGTTTAGATGCATTTAAACTGATCAAATTTTATTTCAGAGAAAAATAAAATAAAATTTTGTTTGATTAAAACCCTGCTAACATGGAAGTACCCAAGAATCATTTGAGGCACATAATGCTTTATGAGTTCAAGAAAGGAAACTCAGCAGCCGAAGCGGCTAGAAACATTCACTCAGTTTATGGAGAGGAATGTGTGAATGAAAGAACTTGCAGAAGATGGTTTGCAAAATTCAGAGGTGGGGATTTCACCCTTGAAGATGAAGATCGAACCGGACGTCCAGTTGAGTTTGATGAAAAGCTTCTTGAAGCATCCCTTGAAGAAAACCCTGCTTTATCAGTTGAGGAATTGGCAGTGGAACCTATCAGATACTTCCACCCTGGTTTAGGGTGGACCTGGGAACAACAACAATTAAGAGATGGCTCCATGCTCCTCAAAAACTCCTGATCTGAAGTCTTGTTGCCGGATGTAGTTTATCGTCATACCCAGGAACGTGCACTGTGTGGAAACGGGCGAATAATAACTCAACAAAATAAAATAAGGACTAAACGAGATATTTCTGGACATTGGTTGTAGAACAAGAGCAGTCTAGCCCTGCAGATTAAATAAAGGTTTCAGTTCGAAATTCACTGAACGTTGCCCAGATCGATACACACATACACACGCGTGTGCACACACACACACTCATCCCCACATATAGGTTTACCTGGCACTTTAGGTATATATATATATATATATATATATATATATATATATATATATATATATATCAGCTCCTGAAAAATTAATTTCGGTTGAGCCCTCTGGTTTGAGGTGTGAATTTGTAAACAGTGACTATTTAAGCTAATATTGCACGACTCTTCGGTAGAATTGAGTCACTGTCAGTCACTGTGTGGTTATCTAAATCTAAAAATAAACACGCTAAAATTCACCTTCATCCCGTACCGTGCGCTGACGAGTTAGTGGGAGAAGTTCCGACTGACGCAAATTCAGTCGGGTTTCGATCCTAGATATATGCAACCGGACGTCTAGCCACACTGGTGAGATGCGAAACAATCTGTCTGTGGATGACAAAAAATATAAATATATAAGTTGAATTTTTCGGTATAAGGACTTTTAATACAGATAGAAGCTTACTCTTTTTAATTTTTCTTATTTTACTTCTTTTTTTGGGGGGGGGTAATTTCTTTTGCAGATTCAGTTTTGGCGATTAACAAAGATGGCCGACCAAGAAGCATGCTCCAGGATTGAACAGCGTTCAGTTATCAAGTTTTTGGTTGCTGAAGGGTGCAAACCAGTTGAAATTCATAGGAGAATGTCAACTGTGTATGGTGCCACATGTTTCAGCCAAAAAAATGTCTACAACTGGGCTAAATTGTTTAAAGAAGGACGGAGCAGTGTTGAGGATGAAGACAGGCCTGGGAGGCCTACGGAAGTGAAGTCTCCTGAGGTGATCGAATCAGTCAATGACCTCATTCAGTCTGACAGAAGAGTGACAGTGGATGACATTGCAAGGACTTTGAGCTTATCTGTTGGGACAAACGCAGGGGTCATCAGTCAGAAGGAGTCATCTTGCATCATGACAACGCAAGGCCTCACACAGCAACCCAAACGGTGCAGACCATCAACGAGCTGGGCTGGAAACTGCTCCCTCATCCCCCTTACAGCCCAGACCTTGCCCCTTCAGACTTTTACCTGTTTGCTCCCTTGAAAGCGTTCACGAGAGGCGCGAAGTTTAAAAGTGACGATGAAGTCAAATGTGTTGTGAGCGACTGGCTGAGACATCAGTCCAAAGATTTTTACGATGAGGGAATACGGAAGCTTGTGCACAGATGAGAAAAGTGTGTGACAGTGCTGGGAGAATACGTTGAAAAATAAAAAAGAGTAAGCTTCTATCTGTATTAGAAGTCCTTATACCGAAAAAGTAACCTTATTTATTGAATGACCCTCGTATATAGTATACAGAGAATTTCAATCTGAACCTTTTGTTTAATCTACAGGGTAGACAGTTCTCATTCCTCTACCCATGGCCCGGGATTCCATGTCTAGTTATTATTTTTTATTACTGATCTCTTATAGACTACCATTTTTACACTGAGTTCAACTAGACAGCGCAATAGTTCAAATGTAAAATAGTGAAAAATAATTCAGAGATATTGTGCGAATTTTGCTTCGCATTTTTCTAATTTTTTTTTTTTTTACTTTTGTTTAATTGATAGATTATTTTATTCCATTTCTTTGAAACATTCTGATTTTGCTTGATTCCGAATTCCGTCTTAAAGAATTCGAAGTCTGTCTGCCAAATCTGATGGGTTTGTTGATGAAATCAGTCTCTACGACAGAAGAGCAATCACCAGAGAGAAGCTGACGTTGCTGTCAAATAGAAACCGTCTTCTTGGATTGCAAAATGTAAGAAGGAACGTGTCGGGAGAATGCGTTGCCAGACAACAGACGATTACAGTCACTTTTCATCACTAGTAGTCAGACATTGCAATGATTTCTCGCACTCTTTCTCTCCATATATATATATATATATATATATACTTCAGTTTTTCTCTTTTTTGTCCTTTCTCTGTTTATTTTCTTTTTTTCTTTCTATTTTCCTCACTCATTTTTTTTTCTTATTTACTTTAGCTTTTTCTTTCTTTCCATCCTTCTTTTTCTCTTTCTTTTTTACGTGATTCCTTCCTTCCTTCCTTTTTTCATTAATTCGTTCTTTCTTTCCTTCCTTTTTCTTTCTTTCATTTTCCTTCCTTTTTCTTTCTTTCATTTTCCTTCTTTCTTTCTTTATTCTCGTCCTACCTTCTTTCTTTTTTCTTTCTTTCTTTCTTTCGTTCTTCTTCTTCTAACATTTTCGCTATATATATATATATATATATATATATATATATATATATTAAGAACAAATTTGTCACGGGGCCCAAGATAGAAGCAAATTGAATATTTCAATTACTTAGGGCATTCTATACGGATTTTTAGGACGTTTGAGATTGGATGCGACATCACTTGTTTTATTGTTTGATCTTTCGGATATGAAACACTTGAATTATCTTTGCCCATTTGATAAGAAAAAGCGACATTGCCTTTCTTTCGATTACAGGTTTTCTTTTTTACTGTGAGAATTTTCTTTTTTTTTCTTTTCCTCACTGACCATTTTTCTTTTTCTTGCTCCCTTTTTTATGTTTATTTTGTATCTTACTCATTCTTTTATTTCTCTCCCGTTTTTACTTCTTCTTGCTTTTTCAGTCCCCATTTTTACTCTTTCTTACTTGTTTCAGTCCTTGTTTTAATCTTTGCTGCTTTTTTCTGTCACCTTATTTACTGTTTCTTACATTTTACCGTTCGTTTCTTCCTTTTACCGTTCCTTTCTTACTTTTTACCGCCCCTTTTTTACTTTTTACCGTCCTTTTCTTAATTTTTTACCGTCCCTTTCTTACTTTTTACCGTTTCTTTCTTTCTTTTTACCGTTCCTTTCTTACATTTTCGCGTCCCTTTCTTACTTTTTACCGTTCCTTTCTTACTTTTAGCGTTCCTTTCTTACTTTTACCGCTCCATTCTTACTTTTTACCGTCTCTTTCTCACTTTTTACTGTCCCTTTCTTACTTTTTTTACAGTTCCTTTCTTACTTTTTACCTTTCTTTTCTTACTTTTTACCGTCCCTTTCTTAATTTTTACCGTTCCTTTCTTAGTTTTACTGTTCCTTTCTTAATTTTTACCGTTCCTTTCTTACTTTTTACCGTTCCTTTTTTACATTTTGGCGTCCGTTTCTTACTTTTTACCGTTCCTTTCTTACTTTTTACCGTCGCTTTCTTACTTTTTACCGTCGCTTTCTTACTTTTTACCGTTCCTTACTTACTTTTTACCGTTCCTTTCTTACTTTTTTCTGCCTTCTCGTTAATCTTTCTAATTTTTTCTGTCCCGTTTTTATTCTTACTTACTATTTTCTCTTACTTCTTGTTTTTCTCTTTTTTGTCCTTTCTCTGTTTATTTTCTTTTTCTTTTTCCATCTATTTCCCTCACTCATTCTCTTTTTTCTTATTTACTTTAGCTATTTCTTTCTTTCCATCTTTCTTTTTTCGATTCATTCTTTCTTTTTTACTTGTTTCCTTCCTTCCATTCTTTGTTTCTTTCTTACATTTATTCGTTCTTTCTTTCCTTCCTTTTTCTTTCTTTCATTTTCCTTTTTCTTTCTTTATTGTAGTCCTACCTTCTTTCTTTCTTTCTTCTACATTTACGCTAATTTTTTTCTTCGTCTTCTCGTCTCCTTTTCTTTCCTTATCTTCTTCCTTTATTCCCCCCTTTCTTCTTTTGTCTTACTTTTTTCTTTTTTTTTATTCCTTGTCCTCCTACTCCTTCTTGTTCATTTACTCCTCCTCCTCTTCTAATTCTTTGAATTATTTTTCTTTTGTGCTCGAATGAAACCTTCTTCACAGATTAAATGGATTCTTGTAACCAAAGTCTTCATCCCAAAAGAAGAATTTTCTTTTCCGTTTCACTTCCAGAATCTGTTTATTTATACAAACTTAATATATAACCTTTTCGTATTAAGAGTATTCAGAAATACCTTCCACATGATGGTAAGACAATAGTTGCAATGCTGTCTTCATTTATCTAAAACTTATCTTAAAATCATGTGGGAGGTAAATGTAGGAAGTATTTCTGCCGCACCCTGTATAAATCTAGCTATACAGGGTGCGATGAATATATTGTCGTCTAAATTTCGAATTACTAAAGAGTAAATTTATTCAATAAAATCGCCATTGGCTTCAAATATGGCCTCCAGACGACTACGACATCTCCTGTAACTCTTCTGGGCGGTCTTCTTGTTTAAGTTGGTTAATGCTGACATAATCTTTGCCTTCAGTTCATCTTTGGTGTTAGAATGAATTTTGTTATATATATATATGAAATATAAATTTTTAAATATATTTGTGTGTTTGGAATTTTCGTTTTTATATATTAGATGATGTTATTTTTATACGTATAGATCTGTTTTAATGTCCTTTCTTTCCCTATTTTTTGTTTCTCTGTTCTATTAGACCATTTTTATCTATGTATATTTGCCCGTATAAGTTATATTTTAATAAGTTATTATAATTCGTTTAATAACACTTTCAATCTTGAATATTTCTTGGTTGTTGTTTATGTCAATGTATGTGGGTGTATGTACGTGTCTTTATCGGTGTCTGTGTGTATGGTAACTTGGATGTTTTTTTGGGGTTTTTTTAAAAGTGTCGTGGAAATATTTCCTGTCTCGTCACTTTTTTGTGGGTGCATATATCTAAATACGTCTGTGTGATTATGTATTATAATATTATTGTGTATGTATTGTCTTTTGCAAGATGTCATCCTCCCCTACCTATATTTAGAATTCAAATGTATCTATGCTGTCATGAAGTTCCGAGCAACATTTGATATTAACGTTTATTCCAACTTAATTTTTAAAAAAACAAAATAAATAGAATAACATATATTTTTTTCTTTTTTCCTCAGTAATTTTATAATTTTAAACATAATAGAGATTAAATTTAAATTTTAAAATGTGTAATTTCTAATTTCAAATTTTATCGTATAATTTAATACTTATTAGTTAGAATTAATTCTATTTTAGTCTTACCCCAACATTAAGGCATTGAATAGTTATTATAACCTTAGTTCGTTGTCAAGTTTTTTGAATTCTCGTATACTTGTATTTTGATTGGTCATTCCAGAATATGTGTGGGTCAATTCCTGGCAAATTGAATCCACGATGGTGAAAAAATAATTTTTTTTTTGTACATTTTTCTGTTAGAACTTTGATTTTTTTGGAATGCATTTTCAACAAAATTCAAATTTTCGGTGTCGCATTTTTCCTATTAAGTCACTTCCCAGATATTTAAAATTCACTATGTAATCAGAGGTTTCTATTTTGTAGTTCAAGTTCCTCCCCGATCATATGTTTTCACTTTGGAAAGGATTATATTCAAAGTATCAGTTCAAAATCATCGTGACAATTTATATTAAATCAAGACAACCTTCCTTATATAAACAAAAGGAATGGCTGTTAGGACTTAGTATAATATGTCTATAGAGATATTATCCAACCGTTCCTTAAGATCTCCTCGTCGTTTATACGCTCCGTCTATGATATTCTCAGTATCACTTCTGTTGAACCATATTTATGTTGCCTTTAGATTATTTAAAAAAAAGACTTTCTAGAATTGTTGAAAAACAGAATCTTTAATCCGAAGCCAAATTGCATCTCAGGAAATGCAATTACAAGGCCTGGCGCGTTTATAATCTGTCTAGACAATCCATTAATCTCCATACGGTTTACAAAAAGCAGTGCGTTCTTAACTTTCCACGATCTGTTTTATTCGGAGAATTCACACCTCGACCCAACACATAGATAAATGTTTTAAATAAAATCACTCTTTAAAATGTAACGGATGTTTTTCTTCTATGCGCCGTGTCCGTTGAGGACTTGGGCGATCATGGTTCTCCACAGCTTCCTATCATTTGTGACGTTTAGCAAGGTATGCCTTGTCCTTAACTCCGAATCTCTGTTCTACCACCTGTTCACCATGTTCACCGTAGTCTTTGAATATAGAATCCAGTGCAGTACGTAATGTGTTCAATGGAACAACGCCAATATCACTAGTAGCAGTTGTTCAGGAATTCTTCAGGTCCTCAATATCAGAGGTTGGCCTTGAATATTCGGAGAAAGTAGCAGCTGTTCAGTAATTCTTCAGGTCTTCAATATCAGGGGTTGGCAGTGAAGATATTCGGAGAAAAAACAAAATGGCTGCATTTATACACGTCGGCTTGAATATTTTGAGCTTTCTGGTTGGTTAATACGTATCTTGGTGGACTATAAAATGAGTCAGCTCATTTTGGCTGGCTCACTAGTATATAAGGGTACCCAAAAACTCTAACACCACCCATTGACGCCAGCTCGTTAAGTAGATTATCACGCCTCTCCAAACATTTTTTAGTGCTGACAGTTGGCTTCAATCATTTAAATGTGATAATGTTTAGAAGTAGTTTTAAGTTTTACAATTTCAGAGTAGATAATTAACAAAGCAAAACCGAAAATTGTTAGAATAAGCCGTGAAACCTTGTTTGGTAAACAACCTAGTGTTTAAGTTTAAG
Organism: Acanthosepion esculentum; assembly: GCA_964036315.1. NCBI lineage: Eukaryota > Metazoa > Mollusca > Cephalopoda > Sepiida > Sepiidae > Acanthosepion > Acanthosepion esculentum. The sequence continues at coordinate 6,171,126 of OZ038500.1, read as the reverse complement.
ACTGTTAAATTAACACCTCGGTCATCTTCTGAAGCTGCTATCCACCCGATAAAGGAGAAAAACGGAACCAGACCCCACGTGGATCATTTAAAAGTTCAGTCCTCACCGGATTTGTTGTTACGAACATTCAATCAAGTGTACGGAAAACTTTGTCTACTTTCGTCCAATTTAGTATAAAGGCCAGAGTCTCTGCTATCGTTTGATAGCGGAGGGGGAATTGGGGCTTGATCTAGGACGAATGGGGTTGGCTTGGTGATGGGGTGTATGATGTTGAAAGATCTGAAACTCCATGATTAACGAAGTCAATTTACATTGCTGTCGACTCCTTCCAGTGCTCTATTTAAGAGCGTATATTAAAAAAAATATATTCATGGGTCTCCAAACTAAAAACAAAGAGGGGTCTGTATTTTATCCCAGACACTTGTGATGTTTCCTTTAATACCAGAGCGCAAGTTGTTTATCAACTTTATTCATTAAATAAATAAATAAAATTTAATGACAGTATGAGAGAGTCAGATAATAGATCTCTTACTCCTTTCCCTGTACTGAGAATCATATGGGATGCACAGGACATGTGATTCCCACGTCTGTGCATCCTATGTGATGCACACGAACCATGATTTTAAAAGGATTGTTAAAATAAGGACACTTAAGAAAAGAGTCTATGTTGAGTCTTGACTCATTGTTGAATCTCGCCTAATGTATGGAATAATAATGCAACACAAAATGTACTTAGAACAAGAATGTATTATAACAAGAAAGTGTACACAATAAGTACATATAGTATTTCTGTATATTTCTGGGAAGACGTTCCTGGAGAATGTGTTGACTAGTCGCAGTCGATCAGAGTCTCTAGTTGGATCTCGTGATTCCTCTTCCTCCGTCTTCCGGTACCAACCACTATTTATATAGTTGGTAGTCACCTATGCAGATTAGGTGGATCCCACCACAACAGTCTACTAAAGAGAAGAACGTTTGAGGAAAAGCCTAATCTAATATTTTGTGTACGATACATAACCACAGAATCCTTGCTTGTTTTCAGATTTATAACTATTGCAAAGCAATTCAGCTTAAGGAAATTCTTTTCAGAGACATTTCATTCTTCTTCATTAGTTTTCTTGATATTTTCGCTGAAACATAGAAACAGAACATTTTTAGGGAGTTAGCGATAAAGTTTAACGTTAATTTATTAAAAAAAGCCCCCAACAAGTATTGTGAGTGTCAAATTCTCCAAGACTTCTTTTCTCGTTATAAGTCCCAGAAATTTCAACTCTCATTTTTATTTGCAGTTTCTTTAAAACTTCCTCCTTGTTTGCACCCCCTCTGTTGTATTCACAGTATCTTTCTGTAGAACCACATCTTTGTTGCCTCCTCCCAGTCTTCTCTTCATCTATGAGAAAATTGTCCAGAATTAATTACAATATAGTAGAATTGATATTACAAAGCAGTTCAACCTAATCTAATATTTTGTGCATCGTATATGACCACAGAACGCTTGCTTGTTTTCAGATTTATAACTATTGCAAGGCAACTCGGCTTATTTGACAAATAGAATGTGCTGATATATAGTGTTTCCCTTAATAAAAACCCATGCATCATTATGTAATGCACAGAACGTAGTGTAAATAACTTATGGTTTGTACGCTTTTATTATGTAAAACACTATATATCAGCACATTCTATTTGCCAAATAAGCTGAGTTGCCTTGCAATAGTTATAAATCTGAAAGAAGCATGAACGTTTGGACAGGCAATGGGTTAATGTCTTCCATATTCCTATCCCGAGCTTCAAAACTTTCATAATTTTAATAAAGGTGTTAATAATCGTTAAATGATGAAAAACAAGGTAAATATTTAGAAATGTTTTTTCTTTGTGAACAATTATGAAGCCAAAGTAGTTATTTTATTCTCAATGAAACCAAACAGAGTCTCTTATATCTTCTATCACGATCAAAACGGATTAGTCGATTATTGTTAGTACTTAAAGTACAACCTACCTACCTACCTACCTAATTACCTACCTACCTATCTACTTACCTACCTAATTACCAACCTAATTACCTACCTACCTACCTACTTACCAACCTACCTAATTACCTACCTACCTAATTACCAAGCCACCTACCTAACTACCTACCTACCTACTTAATTACCTACCTACCTACATACCTAATTACCTACCTACCTACCTAATTACCTACCTAAATACTTACCTACCTACCTAATTACCTATCTACCTAATTACCTACCTACCTACTTGCCAACCTACCTACCTAATTGCCTACCTACCAACCTAATTAACTACCTACCTACCTACTTACCTACGTACCTACCTATCTAATTACCTACCTACCTTCCTACCTACCTAAATACCTACCTACCTAAATTCCGACCTACCTACCTAACTACTTACCAACCTACCTACCTAATTACCTACAAACCTACCTAACTACCTAATTACCTACCTAATTACCTACCCACCTAATTACCTACATACCTACCTACCTAATTACATACTTACCTACCTAATTACAGACCTACCTACCTACTTACCAACCTACCTACCTACCAACCTAATTACCTACCTACCTAATTACCTACATACGTACCTAATTATCTACCTACTTAATTACCTACCTACCTACCTAATTACCTACCTGCCTAATTACCTACATACCTACGTACCTACCTAATTACCTTCCTACCTAATTACCTACCTACCTACCTGCCTAATTAATGACCTATCTACCTATTTACCAACCTACCTACCTAATTACCTACCTACCTACCTACCTAATTACCTACTTACCTACCTAAATAACTACCTACCTAAGGAACTAAGGAAGAATCAGAATCATTACATGATATTATGATGAGACATAAGTAATTTCCGTTTTTGTCTATCAACTTCATTCGTCAAAAAATAAAATCTCATTTCATTCAATGACATCTTCACCCTAATTTTTAATGGCTTGTTGCGTCTTATCAAGCAGCTTTTCGATAAAGTTTTGAGTAAAATTTTGCAGGTTTTGATGTCTTATCAAGTGATGGTGTTGAATGTAGAATAAAGGGTTAAAAAAAATCTTTATAAAAACCCTTTATTCTACATTCAACATCATCACCAGAAGTGTTGAGACAAAATGGCTATTTTTGTAGTGATTTTATAACATATTTATGTTATAATTTTGAATAAATAATTATATTTGCTCTACTCTCTACTCTAGCACTCTTTTAAGAATAGTATTTGTTGGTTATTGGAATTTATTCTGTATACACCAATCCTATACTTGGATATATATATATATATATATATATATATATATATATATATATATATATATATATATATATATATCGTGAATATGACAATAAAGATGACCACAATAGTTTGAATGATGCCTATATTGTGCAAATAATGAAGTTTAGTTTGCTATAAATCTGATGTGCCACGCTATGAGAAACAAACGAACACTACCAGATAATTCGTTTGAAAGGAGAGATTTTTAACCCTCAGTTTATTTGTGAGAATCATATAACTTTATAGTTAAAATTAAGAGTCAGAGAAACGATCGAAAAAAAATACAACACTCATTTTTTTGGCCTTTCAAGTTCGACATTGTAAACGCAATAACAGTATATTCAGTGTTTAAAAAATGTAGAAATTATCCCGCCTTTGCGCAGAAGGAAAACGGAGACGGAAAAATATTTCATGAAATAAAAAAAAAGTATAAGTAAAAAAGGAAAGACGAAAGTCTTGTTTCATTCAAAAGATGTAAATGGCATATAAGCTTACAAATTACAGGCGAATCGATTTTTGATGTGTTTATATCTTTCTCTTCAAAATGACCATCGAGTATCGATTCTGATTTTTTGCTAAGAGCTTCTTTCAGTCATCCCTGAATGCATGTCACGCATCAGTGCCAATCGCGACAGCCAGTAATACCATTGGCATCAGCTTTTCAATGTCTCTTCTTTTAAAGAACAACGGCGAGGAGTGGGCGATGGGAATAATGGCAGCATCAAGAATAAGATTATTCAACAAGGCAACGGTGAGGAATGCAAAAAGGCAAGAAAATTGGCGGGGACGAATAACACCATTTTCAGATATAAAATATCGCAGACGAAAGTTCATAGAAATAATTGCGCAGAGAACACTTAAAAAGAGAAAGAAGATCATCGATTTCAGAAGTCCAGATTGAATACACTTTGCAATCAACTCTGACAACGCGAGAAAAATAAATGAAGCGAAATCATTAAAAAAGCCAATTCGAATCTTTCGAATGATTATCCTTATGGTTGTTATTTTGATTGCTGTTATTTTTATTGATTTTCTTAAAGATAAAATATATCCGGATAAGACAAAAAATTCCCTAGAGATCTAAAAGTGTCCACTATTTTTGGCATATCTACTCCAACAGCTTCTCTCGCATTACCCGACAGTGGCACTCCCTTCCTCTTACTTCCTTCCCTGCTAACTATAATCTGCCAAAATTAAGATGTAATGTCAACTGATCTATATCACCGTCATTTTGCCTATCCTTTCCTCAAACACCCCTCTTTACTCTTACTTTCACTCTCTGTAACCACTTGCGTGCTAGTAGCAATTAGAGTTCTATTAAAGATATGATATTTCCGGGTAATCTGTTTATATTTCTGAGATGAGGTATTATGTACACTATTTAGATTATTCCAACTATTGTCCTCATCTTTGTTGCCATATTTATTACAACGTTTCGGCCTTTCTGTATCTATCTATATTTCTGAGATGAGGTATTATGTACACTATTTACATTATTCGGACTACTGTCCTCATCGTTGTCACCATATTTATTACAACGTTTCTGCCTTTCAGTATCTGTTTATATTTCTGAGATGAGGTATTATGTACACTATTTAGATTATTCGGACTATTGTCCTCATCTTTGTTGCCACATTTATTACAACGTTTCGGCCGTTGTACGCTCCGGCAGTCTTCAGTTGGTTGGAATGTCGAACTGAACCCTTTATTTCGCTCACTGGGGTAGACTGTTCTAGTTCAATGTGCCATGTTTAATGGATGTCAGTTATCAGTTAACTCCTCTTAATTCATCTCTCAAAGTTTTCCATTGCCTTAACCGGGTATTGAACTCTGTTTGTGTCCTGTCACTGGCATATAACCAACGCCTTTATCCACTGTGCCATGTGTCCTTGAGGACACATGGCACAGTGGATGAATTTCTGGGTATTATAAATCTAATGTTTTCAGTAATCATTTTTTGCCAGTGCTCATATTGGATAGATTTGAAGGATGGACAGGCGAGGAAAAGACACTATCTTTTTGTTCACAACCTACACTGCTTGTGTAGATATGCGTGGGATAAATGTAACTATGTATATAGAATTGTGTGTATGGCTTAAAATCTTAGTTTGTGAAAAGGCATGTTTTTGAATCTAATTTAAGATGGATTCGATATTTAAATGGGAAGTCAGTGTGGATTAATACCGGATTTTGACCATTTTTGTTGAATTCATAAAACATCTCATTTAACCACCATAGAGAAACCTACTTGACTTCTCTGAGCATGGCTGATGCTCAAATCTTCTTGGCCTCACGTTTTCCACTGACCTGAGGCGGAACAGCTACATTGAATCAATAGCTATATCTATCTACCGCTAAGGAAAGATTGTTCTCTGTGTCGCGACAGAAGGTTTTCCTCGCCTGTCCATCCTTCAGATCTACAAATCTACCATTCGTCCATACATTGAATACTGTTGCCAAATATGGTCTAGTGCCCCCGCTGTTCATCTCTAGGTCCTCGACAAAATCCAAAGACTGATATGCAATGTGATAGGTCCTGATCTGGCATCTCGTCTACAGTCACTTTCTCACAGACGTGCTGTGGCTTTCCCTTGTCTTTTCTACAAGTATTTTCATGGCAACTACTCTGGCGAGCTACTTTCACTGGTCCCCAACTCCATGAATTTAGGCGTGCTTCTAGGTTCGCATCTCGGACCCACCCTTTCATTGCTGAAACAGTTAAATGTAACCATTTACAATCTCTCTTTGTCCCCTGTTCGACCATCAGTTCCTACAAGCTCATTAAGTAGTTTACTCTCTGCTTAACCCTGCCACAGCTTCCTTAACGTATCCTGTTTAATTCTCAAAGACCTTTCCCCATTCGGGTTCTTCTATGTGCCGTGTCTCTTCACGGCGTTGATGATCTCCACAATTTCCGGTCCTTTTTAGCTCTTAATAAATTTGGTTCTGTAACTTCATCGACCGCAAGGAAAGTTGGTTCTCTGTGTGGCGCCAGAAGGTTTTTCTCGTCTGAGTCCATCCGTCAAATCTACAAATCAACCATTCCTCCCTGCATTGAATAATGTTGCCATATATGGTCTGGTGTCCCCGCTGTTCATTTCGAGGTTCTCGACAAAATCCAAAGAAAGACCTGCGATGATAGGTGTTGTTCTGGTATCTCGACTGCAGTCACTTTCTCACAAACGTGATGTGGCTTCCCTCTGTCTTTTCTATAAATATTTTCATGGCAACTGTTATGACGAGCTACATCCACTGGTGCCCCAACTGCATGAATTTAAACGTGCTACTAGGTTGGTATCTCGGTCTCACCCTTTCACTGTCGAAACAGTTAAATGTAACCGCTTCTTTTACTCCAACAGCTTCTTCTCTGGCACTTCCCAACTGTGAAACTCCTCTCCTCTTGCTTCCCTTATAGCTATAATTTTCAAAAATGTAAATGTAATGTCATTCGATATCTTCTGATGCCTTGATCTTGATCCCCTGCCTTCTCTTTATTCTTTCCTCAAACACCCCTCTTTACTCTTACTTTCACTTGCGTGTTAGTTAAACTCCCGCTTTGCTTGGGGCAAAATGCTTAAAAAATGCCAAAACAATTTCTCGACATGCAAGTGTAGCTTCGATGAAAAATATAGGCAACAAAATAACAGGTAATAATGTTGTTTTTTTTGTTTGTTTGTTTGTTTTTGTTTTTGTTTTGTTTTTTGTTTTACGGCATATCAACCTCAATGGGTCATTTAATGCCAACAACTTTTTTTTCTGGTAATATTTTTGTTTTGTCAAAAACCTATTTCTGTTAATATTTTTTCCTCAAAAATATATACCTGGTAATATTGTTTCAAAAACGTATAGCTGTTAATAGTTTTTTTTTTCTTCAAAAATGTATTTCTAGTAATCATTTTTTACAAAGTATTTCTGGTATTAAACCTATTTTTACACTTTTATAATGCTTTTTACCTCAGTTTCGGGGTTAACTATTTCCCCATAGCTGGGACCCTAACAGGTGCTACCACCCCGGGTCCGGGTGGACCTGCGAACACCAACAATTAAGAGGTGATTCCACGCTCCTCAAAGCCTCCTGATCAGAGGCCTTGCTGTTGGACGTAGTTTATCGTCTTACCCTGGATGCAGATGTAGTTTATGGTCGTACCCAGGACCCAGATGTAGTTTATCGTCATACCCAGGACAGGCAGGTAATAATAAAACAGATTATAAGTTAAGGGAATTTTTAAATGAATAGGCAAATAAATTAAAAGAGACACTGAGTGAAAATCATTAAAAAATGACCAGATTTCATCCAATGCTTAAAGATAGGCCGTTACTGAATAAGATTTGAGTTATTAATTCAATCGAAGCCGGAAGGATATTGAAAGTATAAGGACAAGGTGAATAGATAGTGAATGACGTTTGACTTAAACAAGATAAGTGTTCATGGAAGCATTCTCGTGGGAGTCTGTTCCAAAAAGTAGCAAGTTTTGGGAAGAAACTTCCAGAATCTCCTTACAAGTGGAATGCAAGAGAAATGTAGATAATTCGACTCCATGAACGTAGCATGCTAAGAGATTCTGTGTAAGTAAGATCTAGGTTGACCATTCCGTCTACGCAAGAAGATCTACTTAATTTTCATCAATGACCTTCCTGGTGGCATCGACTCTCTAATCTATCTAACGTAACTATTTACTCCTGTCTCGATAGTAAGTCAGAGTTCGATTAGGTCAAATTGGCAGATGATCTAAAAAATGACCTACAATCTGGTGTTAAATGGGGCAAAGAATGGCTTGTTAATTTTAACAACTTCAAAATGAAACTGCTCTCTATTAATCATATTTTCTGCCTCCCATCAGTGGTCCTTGGGAAGAAGCTGTTCGAGTGGAACTTACTTCTCATCGATGGAATGTCGGTGGTTTGCTGGTGATATGGCGTGTCCTTGCCGTGAAAGTTTGAACTGACGGAACCAAGGAATTTAGTTCGTTCGAACACTGTCCGTGGAAATAGCGATAGATCAGTGTGTGACTTGTCACATCGCGCCTGTAAGGGAGAGGTTGACGGGTGGAAAATAATTCGTCATCCACAAGAGTTCGAAGACGCTTTTGGACTCTATGAAGGCTGGGGAGTGAGATATGAGCAGTCCCCGCCGAAATATGACAACAGTACACCATTTGGGGCCTGATCTGGCTCTTGTAAAGGTAGAGAATGGCATAGGAAGTCCGATAATTACCGGAGCTGTACATGGAGCTAATTTATGGTCAGATATGAGTTTTAGGCCCAACAGCTTTCAAGTCACGGTGCCTCCCCGAGGGGACATCCGTTCATCGTGACTGGCGGTAGTTTGGGGTCATAACGCCGTTCATAAAATGTAACCAATTTCGAGGCATTCAATGTAACCGGCCAGTTTCTTAACGAAGTGGGATGTCATAATGGGATCAACATAAGAAAAAAGCATATATATATATATATATATATATATATATATATATATACATACACAAATATATATATATATATATGTGTGTGTGTGTGTTCTCAGATCAAGTATTGTTTCAATCACTCCTCCACTATAACAGAAGAACAAAACTAATGTAGTCGGGGATTGACACGAATAAATGACACTAACATCTAAACCATGAAATAAAATATTATCTCAATATCTGTCTATATTTCTGAGATGAGGTATTATGTACAATATTTATATTATTTGGACTATTGTTAGTTGCCAAGGCTCTGTGTGCCACCCTCTGAGCCGCTTCCTTGTAGATATAATTGACCCATTGATCGGAAAGTCTCCTTCATATATCCGTAACTCAACCCACTTCGTGGAAATAATCGTGGGAATAATGCCCCCATCATATCCAACCAGATGGTGAACCTGGACGTGGTGAGTTTGTTCACCAAGGTACCCAGGGAGGAGGCACTCTCAGTCGTCAGAGACAGATTGGCCTCTGACTCATCCCTAGAAGAACGGGCCAGTATTCCAATAGATAATCTGATAGAGATGTTGACTTTCTGTACACAAACAACACACTTCGGAATGGGATCACACATATATCGACAGGATGAGGGCTTAGCAATGGGCTCGCCATTATCACCAGCAATGGCAAATATAAACATAGAATACTTTGAGGAAATGGCATTAAAATCTATATCTCTAAAGCCAACTGTATATTTAAGGTACGTAGATGACACCTTCATACTCTGGCCACACCAGGAAGATGTTCAGGTTCTACTGGACCATGTGAACTCAATAAGACCTTCGATACAGTTCACAATGGAGAAAGAGAGTAACAACACATTCCCATTCCTGGATGTTCTAATATCTCGAACAGAGCATGGGTTCAAGACATCCGTATACCGTAAGCCGACATTCACCGGTCAGTACCTCAATTTCAACACCCACCATCCATACAGAGTAAAGAAAGGGATCGTCCGCTGCTTACAACACCGAGCAAAAGTCATAAGTGGCGACCCAGAGACATTAGATAAAGAATTGGTCAGTATAAGTAGTACCCTACAACTTAACAACTACCCTGGGTACATGGCAGAAGTCCAAAAAAACTGGGATAGGCGGGTACAATAGGAGGAGGAGGACAACAACACTCAGAAAACAGTTTGCCTGCCTTATGTGAAGGGGTTATCAGAGAAAATACAAAGGATCTGCGACGACACTTCTCAGATATCTCTCCCGTGTAAGACCCCCCATAGAGGATAACATGACTAAAGACTGTGTGTACGCTATCCCGTGCAGCTGCGGAAAGAAATATAAAGGAGAGAAAGGCAGCCCCCTTAAGCTGAGGCTTCAAGAACACCAGAAAGCTGTAACACGAGGGGAATTGAAAAAATCAGGCGTGGCTGACCACATATGGAGAGAGAAGGGAGATCACCGCCGTCTGTGGGATCAGGTTGAGATCATAGACAAGGAACACCATTGGAAAATTCGTAAACTTAAGGAATCAGCCCATATGCTTGGCCACAAAAATCTCCTGAGCCGACCAAGCATAGAAATTAATACAAAATGATAACCAGTAATAAGGAGTGACAGAGAAAAGCGATAATAACAACAAAGTCGCAATATGAGCGCTGGTAAAAACAGTGATAACAGCAAAAATTGTAATATGAGCTCTGGTAAAAACATGATTTTGATAACAGCAAAAATTGCAATATGAGCACTGGTAAAAATGTTTGCTGAAGACATTAGGTTTATAATACCCATAAATTCTTACACAAATGTCCTCAAGGACACATGGCACAGTGGATAAATGCGTTGGTTAGATCCAGTGACAGGTCCCAAAGAGCGTCATTTCAATACCCCTTATCCTGTTATTTTTTCCCTCTGAAAGTTCTCCACTTAAAATTAACAGGAGATAACTGATAACTGACATCCATTAGACATGGCACGTGGAACTAGAACAGCCTACCCCAGTGAGCAAAATAAAGGGTTCAGTTCGACATTCCAACCACCTGAAAAAGGCAGGGGCGTACGACAGCCGAAACGTTGTAATAAATATGGCGACAAAGATGAGGACAATTGTCCGAATAATGTAAATATTATCTCATTGGAATAAGCTAATGAAAGCTTTCTTGGAGAACTTGATATTGTTTGTCTTTCCATCGTTGAAAGAACGTCTTTGTGTGACATCTTCTCTATAAAATATCGAGGTTTTCGTTTATCCAACGTGAGTTAAATGATAAGGTCAAATGTTGAAATTGATTTGGGTGGATGGAAATAAAAATAAAATCCAATTAGACAGTCATCAGCTCGTTTCAGCTTCTAAAGAACTAAATATTTCTTGAATTAGTCGCTTTCTTTTCCTACTGACGCCTGAAAGATGATGATGCTTTCAATTTGTACCTTCGTAACAGTTCACCGTTCTGGGTATGAAGATAAACTACATCCTGTAGCAAGACCTCTGATCGGGAGGTTTTGAGGAGCCTATAATTACCTCTTAATTGCTGTTGTCCACTCTGACCCGGTTTAGTAGTACCTGTTAGGGTCCCAGCTATGAGTAAATAGTTAACCCCTAAACTGCGGTCAAAACACTATGAAAGTATAAAAATAGATTTTATATTAAAATGCCAGCAATACATTTTTTTAAATATTAGCAACAATAAATTTTTAAAAAAATATTGCCAGAAATATATTTGACTCTTGAGAAAAAAAGAACCTTTACAAAATGACGCCAATGAATCCTGATCTACAAGCCGATTTCGTAAAAAGAATACCTATTTTATAGATACGAACCTATCCTAAAAATCTCGTTGGTAATAATAACTCATTGGGGTTGATATGGCGTAAAACTAAATAAACCAAACCAAACCATAACAGTTCAGTGTTCTTTTCTTTATTTCTAACGAAATTTTCCTGTTTCTTAGTAATTTTTTTAACTTTTAACTCTCTATCCCATTGCGACTTCGGATTTCGTTGTCACACTTAAATACTTTTCAGATATTTAAATTGTTGTACTGAGAAAGTGTTTTAGCTCTTGATCATTTGTTGAGACGGTCGAAAATAGTAGACCCAAAAGCCACTCAAAGTCGAGGTTTACTGAAGGCAGTTGTCTGTGTGTGTGTGTGTGTGTGTGTGTGTGTGTGTGTGTGTGTGTGTGTGGAGGGTAATGCTTTCCACTATGGTCTTGAAGACAATTACTACTTAGGATTATGGTTGATCTTTATGTGGTTACAAATAGTTGTCGCTTCTGTATAATTTAATGGCTAACGAGTTAGTCACCTTGAATATTTCTACGGAATAGTGGCCTTGTGCCAGAGGAAGCTATGCTTATTAAATGTCGACCATTCACCTGTGGTTATGTTGTTAGTTGATAGGAAAATGCTTTCTAAAATGCAGGAAAATATGGAGAACAATTAAGATTGACTTAGAACACATGAGGAACAAGAATTAACATAGTAAAAACTATCATAACAGTTAAGATAGACGAAAAGTGATTAGAAAATGAATAAATGTAAAATAGTCATAACAATTACAATAAAATTAGAACACATCATAACAATTAGTGTCGAAGTAGAACACCTCATAATAACTGACGTAGTAGAACACATCGTGAAAATTACTGTCGAAGTAGAATACCTCACAACAATTGAGATAATAGAACACATTATACCAATTAATGAAGAAGTAGAACACCTCATAAAAATTGACGCCATATAACACATCGTACAAATTAGTGTCTAAGTAGAATACCTTATAAAAATTGACGCCGTATAACAATTCGTAAAAATTAGTGTCTAAGTAGAATACCTTATAAAAATTGACACCGTATAACAAATCGTACAAATTAGTGTCTAAGTAGAATACCTTATAAAAATTGACACCGTATAACAAATCGTACAAATTAGTGTCTAAGTAGAATACCTTATAAAAATTGACATCGTAAAAAACAGCAAACAAGTCATAACAATGAAAATAGAATTAATCATGACAAGCCCCTGATCTTCCCAAGCAGCCACGAACCTCGATACCAGTTCGACATTCCTTTTACACACGCACGCACGCACGCACACACACACACACACACACACACACACACACATATATATATATATATATATATATATATATATATATATATATATGAAATTTGAAACTCCCGTTCGTGTGCATATATAGTAACAGCAGCATAAATAAAGCCAGTCGGATGAAACGCGTCACGAGAACTTTTTTCCAATTTGTCATACTGTGGGTTGACATCTTGTTTTACTCATACAAGTCGGCGGTCACTAAAATCTTGTAGGGAATTCACACACACCACAGCAACAGAAATTAGCCTCGTGTTCATGGAGATAAAAACATACTTGGATGGAAATAAAACCTACACAAATAATAGGAAAACCCTGGTAAATTGTATATTAATTTTATACAATTTACTTATATTTTTCGTGAGTATTGGTGTGTGTAATTTTTTTTTAGGTTACAATAGTTTTATGGCACATGTGATAAAGGGGAGAATTTTACACTGTAGCACAGAGAGAAGTGGGACTTGTGTTGACAGTGCCAAGGTTCGCGTCGAAAAGTTTGAATTTAACGTCTTTTGGCGGGGTTTTCCTATTTCTGGTAGAAACAATTTTTGTTGCATACTGGGAGGATTTTTATTATTTTAGTGTTTATTTAACTTATTTTATACAATATTTTCACAATATTGTTTTATTTTATTTTATTTATAATTTTCATTATTAGTATTATTTTATATTTTATTTTTATTTATTTATAATAATAATATCCCTAGAATACATCATTCTTTCAAATCTATTCTTCATATATAAAAATCACACACACATATATATATATATGTGTGTGTGTGTATATATCGTTATCCCATATATATATATATATATATATATATATATATATATATATATATATATATATATATATATATATATATATATATATATATATATATATATATATATATATATATATATATATAAATATAAATATAAACACGTTCTTTTTATAGATACAAATATTTAAGTAAATGCTCTGTTTATAATAAACAATATTAACAACATTTACCGGCCTGAATGTCCGAGAAATTTTCATAGAAAATATGCGTCCTCCGACAGGAATCGAACCTGTATCTATCATATAGCCTGACGTGCATTTTACCGATTGGGCCTAAATGACGGTTCCGTATAGGATACAGGTTCGATTGCTATCGGAGGACGAATATTTTCTATGAAAATTTCTCGGACATTCAGGCCGGTAAATGTCGTTCAATAATGTTTATTATAAACAGAGCATTTACTTAAATATTTGTTTCTATAAAAAAGAACGTATAAACATAAAAATGACTTTAAAAAATTGTCCATTTCATAATGTGTGACGTCATTTTTTTTTTACATTTGGATACGCATTGAGCAGATATGAATGTATGAGTGAAAGTCATGGAGAATTGTGTTTAAATAGAGTAACACCGACCTTGCTAGCCAAACGATCCTCTGTGGCCCAATCGGTAAAGGGCGTCCGACTATATGATGGTTCCGTATAGAATACGGGTTCGATTCCTGTCGAAGGACGAACATTTTCTGTCAAGATTTCTTGGACATTCAGGCCGGTAAATGTTGTTTAATACTGTTTATTATAAACTGGTCATTTACTTAAATATTTGTATCTTTAAAAAGAATGTATAAACATCAAATTGTCTTAAAAATTAATTGCCGGACTTAATTTATTTATTTTTTTTTTTATTATTTTTTTATTTATTTTTATATATATATATATATATATATATATATATAAGTATCTGCAATTGACACACATATATGTATATAATTAAAGGATTTTTGCAAATGTTTTTCTATGTCGCACTATTCTTGCACTTTCTGCTGAATGTAAATTTTTTGATGTTACAATACTTTTTGATTTTTATAAGATATTATCAATATATATATATGGTCACAACATTATCGACAAAAACTCTTTGATCGTGTTTTATAACTGCGTAAAAATCAGATATCAAACAATAGTAAAAATTTTACGGGAAAGCAGGAATCTAGTCCTAAATACTGGGAAAAAAAAACTTGTTTTCTTTAACCAAATTGCTATACTTGAAATCTTCTTGTCAAGTTCATCCCAGATGAGTAATTAATGAATCAAACCAATGTCTCTTCTTAGACGTCGTGAATTTCAGATTGTTAGTGCAAAGATTACCGAGCTAAATTAAGCAAATGTTATTACCCTGAAGGATTTACCATAATAACAGGGCGAACGAAGCAAAACCACTCCTGGGCGAGGACTCAGAAACACACATTCCTCTCTCAGCATCTATCTGTGTAGGCGAATAGAAACCATATCGCGATATAGCAAAAGACATTAACGGTTTTCCTATCGGAAGAAGGGAGTTGATATCTTTAAATATTAGTACACCGCCAGAAATAAATAAATGAATAAAAAGTGATACTTTCAATATATCTCCCACCAAAATGTATTTCGCTTAGAATAAAAAAAAAGGGGCTCTTCTTACTTTTAAACAAAAGAATGTATTCGTCTATATTTCGGAGATGAGGTATTGTAAATATTTACTGTTCGGACTGCTGTTCCAATCTTGACATATTCATGACGTTTCGGCCGTTGTACGTTCCGGCATTCTTCAGGATTTGTCTATATTTTTTAGATGAGGTATTATAAATATTTACACTCTTTACATTGTTCTGACTGCTGTTCTCATCTTGACATATTAATGACGTTTCGGCCGTTGTTATATATATGAAGTAGGATTTGAATAAACATAGTTCATCGCGTCTAGAAGAATCCTCAACAGAACGCAAAAAGCATTGGACGGCCGTTTCGTCCTATATTTGCGACTCATCAGCAGTGCGCATCCGCTACCGAGATTCGAACCCAGTCCGATATGATATGACACAAGCATGGATAGTGGATGTAAACTACTGGTAAGTCCCCAAAATAGGACGAAACGGCCGTCCAGTAATTTCTGCATTCTATTGAGGATTCTTCTAGACTCGATGAATTAATCATGATTATCCAAATCCCCCTTAATTTCTTTCTCACTCTCTCTTTATATATCATTGCCTGAACCGGCTTCTAATACTCCGGGTCGAGCGGCTTGTGGATAGAAGACGTTACTCATGGGGGCACAGACCGTTGGTATAGGTAGGTTCGGATGAGTCACACGACGTTATATCAAGTCTCGTTTGTTACCTCACCGTTGGTCCCGTGCATATATCCGATACGATATGAGGCTTACGTCATATCGTATAGGTCAGGGTACGATTCTCAGTAGTGGATGCGCGCTGCTGTTGAGTCCCAAAATAGGACGAAACGCCGTCCAGTTTTTACTGCATTCTTTTGAGCATTCTTCTTACCTCGATGAGTCAATTATGACACACACACACACACACACACACACACACACACACACACACACATATATATATATATATATATATATATATATATATATATATATATATATATATATATATATATATGAAACTCACTGAGCACGCATAAGGTAAATTTCAGTAAATAACTTGCAGCCGCACCCAACACACACAATTTAGGTAGGGAATATTCTGGAACATTCCTGGATAGGTATGCCTTTACAAAGACTTAGGAACCTCGCAGACTCAAGAAGCTGTTGTTATTTTTTTAATGCAAAATCTCGGTAACTGGTCGCAATTGTTTTGAGGAGGCGCAGAAAAGTTTTCAGCAAGCCACTTCCTAAAATCTGACCAATTCTTCTGGGCCTCTTGAACGCGCTGATATTGTTGATATACATTAATTCTTGGGGTGATCTGTTTATTACTTAATAAAAAAATGATAATAAAAGAGTGGAAAGATTATATTGAATCCATTGCTAGATCTCCTGCTAGGAATGTTGGTTCGCTGTATCATGCCAAATGATCTTTCGGGCCAGAATCTATCTTACATATTTGCATATTGTTAGGAATTTTTGTGTACCCTATATACTAGTGAGCCAAACAAAATGAGCTGACTCATTTTATAGTTCACCAATAGAAGGTTAACCAATCAAAAGACATAAAATATTCAATCCGACGTGTATAAAGGCGGCCATTCTGTTTTTCTCTCCGAATATCCACTGCCGACCTCTGATATCGATGACCAGAAGAACTACTGAACTACGCTCTGCTACTTTCTCCGAATATTCACTGCCAACCTCTGATATGGAAGACCTTAATAATTACTGAACAGCTGCTACTAGATATTGGTGTTGTTTCATTGAACAAATTACTTACTACGCTGGATTCTACATTCAGACTACGGTGAACATGAATATATGGTCTGGTACTCCAGCTCTATATTTAGAGATTCTTGATACAATCAAAGAAGATTCTGCAATGTTATTAGTCCTTACATGGCATCACGGCTTCAGTCACCTACTCGTCGCTCTTACGGCCATATCGCGTTGAAACATTAGTTCTCGTACCAAAGTTAAGCAACATGGAGCCGTGTCATTAGAGTTAGTTCAAAAGACATTTATGTTATTTCAATTGACAGGCGCGTAATGATAAAAAAAAATATAAAAATACATCAGAATTTTGTTTTCAACTAGGTTTCTGGATCGGGCTAATAATGTTACGTATAGTAATTTCTTGCTTTTGTTTTACGGCATATCAACCTCAGTGGGTTATTTAATGCCCTCAAGATTTTTATTGCTGGGAATATTGTTTATCTATCTATCTATCTAGCTAGATAGATAGCTATCACAGTATATTTTGGTTTAGTTTGGTTTGTTTTACGGCATATCAGACTCAATGGGTTATTTAATGCCGACAATTTTTATTGCTGGTAATATTTTTTTTCCAAAAAAGTATTGTTGGTAATATGTTGGTTTTCAAAAATGTATTGCTGGTGTTAAAACCTATTTTTATACGTTCACAGTGTTTTGACCTCTTTTGGGGGGTTAAGTATTAGCCCATAGATGAGACCCTGACAGGTGCTACCACCCCAGGTCTGAGTGCACCTGGGAACACCAGCAATTAAGAGATGCTTCCACACTCTTACCTTGCTGTCGGATGTAGTTTCCACGGGGACGAATTACCATTATTTCCTCCGTATTCATAATGTAAGTTTTCATCAGACAGAATTTTTAGAAGATTGAGTGTCGGTTATTTAAAACAGAAACATATTTTGGATTGGTTTCGTTTGGTTCGATTTGTTTTACGGCATATCAACACCTAAATGGGTTATTTAATAAAGTCTAGATTTTTATTGTTGGTAATATTTTTTTATCTATCTATCTCATGATATATTGGTTTGGTTTGTTTTACGGCATATAAACCTCAATGTGTTATTTAATATTGACAAGATTTTTATTGCTGTTAATATTTTTTTATCTATCTATCTATCTATCTATCTATCTATCTATCTATCTATCTATCTATCTATCCCAGTATATTTTGCTTTGGTTTGTTTTGTTTTACGGCATATCAACCCCAATCAGTTATTTAATGCCGACAATTTTTTTCCTAGTAATATTTTGTTTTGTCAAAAATATATTTCTGGTAATATTTTTTTTCCTCAAAAATGTATATCTGGTAATATTATTTGAAAAAATGTATTGCTGGTTATATTTATTTTCAAAAAGGTATTGCTGGTAATATTTTTATTTAAAAATATATTTCTGGTAATAATTTTCTTTTTACAAAGTATTTCTGGTATTAAAACCTATTTTTACACTTTTATAATGCTTTTTACTTCAGTTTCGCGGTTAACTATTTGCCCATAGCCGGGATCCTAACAGGTGCTACCACCTAGGGTCAGGGCGGACCTGGGAACATCAGCAATTAAGAGGTGGTTCGACACTCCTCAAAACCTCCTGATCAGAGGCCTTGCTGTTTGACGTAGTTTAACGTCTGACCCTGGACGCGGATGTAGTTTATCGTCATACCCAGGACGCGGATGTAGTTTATCGTCATACCCAGGATGCAACATATAATGGGACGTGTATTCCTAAACGTATCAATGTTTCTAGGTTCAAGGACACCCTGCTATTTCCAAAGGTTCTCCAAACAGTATTCGAGTCGTTTCGAATTCGATGCCACCGAAGTTCTACAATACTAGTGTCGAAGTTCTTGGTTTCAGAAAGATAAATCAGCGGCGTGGTTTAATGAACGTGATCCTGAGATAAATCACCTTTTGAAGGTGTAAAATGACGCGCATCAAAAGCTTTGGAGTTCTTCAGGCAAACATTGTGCGCCATCGTTTAAATCCTTTAAAAAATGCTTAATCATCGCTACAGTAAAATATCCGTCGGAAAAAAATTAATGATCATTAAATATTTTATTGAAAACTCATAGACCTCATGATAAGAAGGACTTTAAAACGTGATATCACTTGATTTTTTTTATTTTTATGTGCCGTGTCCCATCAGGACGTAGGCGATCATGGCTCTTCCCCCTATCCCTTGTAGCTCTCAATAAGTCCCTCTGCCACCTCCTACAGACCACGTTCTGTCACCCATTTGCTTAAGACCGCCAGGAATGTCATGCGTTGCTTTCCTTTGTCCTCTCTTTCCCTTTATTCGACATGTGAGTAACAGATTCCCCAGCCCCTCCTTTCTTATTACCTGTCCCAGAAATTTCATCTGCCTCTTCCTGATGTTAAGTATAAGCTTTCTCCTTGTTTGCATCATTTTCAAAACATCATCGTTGTTCACACGCTCGGTCCATGTTATCCTTAGCATCCTTCTGTAGAACCAAATCTCCATTGCCTCGAGTCTCTTCCTCATCTTTGAGGAAACCGTCCAATATTCGCTGCCGTAAAGGAGGACGGCTGTCACGTTGCAGCTCAGTACTCTTTTCTTTGTTACCAAAGAAATCGCCCTGTCTCGCAATATAATCCCACCCAGCTTTTGGAATATGTCGTCGCATCTCATCGTCCTATTTACCGTCCTCTGTCAAAACACTTCCCAGATATTTAAACTTCCGCACCTGCTTGATCTTGTCTGTGATACCACTCGAATGAAAGGGCGGGTTTGCTCTTTTCAAGGACCTGGGGAGCAAAATGAAACGATAGACTGAATATTTTTCGGATCTTGTTTCATAATCCCACATTTTTTAACGAAGATATCCCCGATGAGATCCTGGACCATCCTATTTTGGATGAGACCCAGAAAACAATAAAAATGGTTAATATTTGTGTGGCACTATAAAGGGTCACTGGTAGTATTTGAAAGGAATATGATATTAGGTATTTAATCTGTCTCCCACTAACACGAGTTGAGACACAAGGACAGTTTTTAAGGTGGGGTCCGAGCGCGTACACACGGACAAGGAACAAAATTGCCCGCAGCTCCCGCAAGCGTTGGTTGCGCTGACCTCGGTACAAGCACCGATCCTTCTCTCTGGTGCAATGGGAGGTCGCGGCCTCGGGGAGCTGGTCCCCAGGGCTGGGCATCTCTCGGCATAATTTTCCTCAGTTGCGACTGTCCTTTGACGGAGCCGCCCCTGAGTGCACTCTGCCCAAAGACAGAGAGGCAACTGAGAGATGATAAATAGATGTGTTATAAATCACTCGAGAGTGATGCTATCGTGGCACTGGTAGTTTTGAATTAGAAATTAAAAGGGCTCATGTAAAAATCCCGTATAAAATTGGAGCATTGAAAGGGTTGCAAAGCGTTCAACAAGAAGATGGAGTGAAAAAGCAGGAATTGAAATATGAAGCCAAGGAAAAAAATTGTTTTTTTTATAAAGTTAAATGCGAATAAAAATTGTTATAAATATTTGCGTTTTCCCCGACGGAAGTATTCTTGTCCATTTTTATAGCACGGTTCCACCAAATCGATTCAGCTCTTAATTCCGAACGAAAATTTTACACTGTGATCAAAGAACACAATGTGGGCAGAACAGATGAATAAACAAAGCGGTCAAAAGATAACCATCAAGTGACCGGCACCAGTACTGATCAGCGTGGGAAAGACTCCGGATCGATCCGTGTTATACTGGGAAGTCACCAGGCCTTAATGGCATCCAAGTCAAAGTTACACTTCAAGGAAGCAATTAGCATGTTGTAGGGATTCATCGTAAGGTTTCAGAATTTTGATCAGGGACACCTACATCTCAGAACTGGGTTGATTCGATCATTATCTCGCGAAATCAATAACAAGTATGTATATATAGACATTAAAATCTATTGAGAACAATATGTTTTTGGCATTTTTTTTCTTTAAGCGCTCTTATGATTTGTCTATATATTAGAAATCGGTTGTAATATCGCCTATAATAGGGAAATCAAAAGTGAAAATATTCCTTTTTACCTAGTGCACCTAATGTTGATATTATACATGTTTTGTTAGTAAATCTTGCATTATCTTCTGAAAACTGACAGCTCATATCTTCTTCAATGTTCTATGAATTCAGCGGTAAAATATTTGACAATGGACGCGCATAAAAGTGCTCCCTTACCGGAATAGGCATTCGGATGTTTTCTTTTTCTTTCTATGTGCTGTGTCCTTTCAGTTTAACTTTAAGTTTTTCTTAGCATTTCCGCGGATTTCAAATTAGAAAGGATTAAAAATTTAATGATCGCGACAGCTATTCTTTTACATCTTTTTATGTGCCGTGTACTTTCAGGGCGTAGGCGATCATGGCTCCCCACCTTCTTCTATCCCTTGCAGATCTCAGCAAGTTCCTTCCCTATGCTACCACCCCCAGACCACGTTCTGTCATCCATTTGCTTAAGGCCGCTAGGCATGTCATGTGTTGTTTTCCCTTGTCTCTCTTTCCCTCTATTCGACATGTGAGTATCAGATTCTCCAGGCCCTCCTTTCCCATTATGTGTCACAGGAACTTCAGCTACCTCTTCCTAATGTTAAGTATAAGCCTTCTCCTTGTTTGAAACCTCTCTAAGACATCATACTTGCTCATACGCTCGGTCCATGATATCCTTAGCATCCTTCTGTAGAACCACACTTCCGTCGCCTCGAGTTTCTTCTTCATCTTTGAGGAAATCGTCCAACATTCGATGCCGTAAAGAAGGACATATGTAACGTAACAGCTCAGTATTCTTTTCTTCGTTACCATAGAAATCCTCCTGTCTCGCAAAATCTCTGCCCAGCTTTTGGAATGCGTCATTGGGCGTAAGGCAAGGATGTGTTTCCTCACTCGATCTGTTCAACCTACACAGCGAGACATTTTTGAGAGAATTGGAAACCCTCCTGTCATTTAGATTTGGCGGCCACAATCTTAACAACATAAAATACGCAGATGACACAGTAATGATAAACACGGAAAAGAAATTACAAAATTTCCTACAAAAGGTAGCGACGGAGCGCGTGAAGAAGGGACTAAGCACAAACTACAAGAAAACAGAATGCATGCTCATCAGTAAAAAGATGAGCCCGAAATGCGATTTGAAGGTCAGGAACATTGGAAAAAATCAGGCACAGAAGTATTAATATTGGGCAAGCGTTCTGACAGGGGACTGTAGATGCGACACTGAAATTCGGATCTTAGGTTAATTAAGGTATCTTTTTAAATGGGTCGACAACTTTTCACCAGCTACGTGTGCGGGTACGCTTCTTCCAATACAATGTGTGTATATATATATATATATATATATATATATATATATATATATTGTCATCCACAGACAGACTGTTTCGCTGTATCACAGCTCATCAGTGTGAATAGACGTCCGGTTGCCTCTGGCTAGAATCGAAAACCGGCTGAATTCGCGTCAGTCGGAATTTTTACCCTGAAGCTGTTGGCGCACGGCAGAGAAGTAGGTGAATTTAAGCGTATTTATTTTTAGATAAACACACAGTGACTGAGAGAACTCGATTCGATTTACCGAAGAGTCTTTCATTATTAGCCGTAATAGTCACTGTTTACAAACCCACACATCCTCCCCAGAGAGCTCAACCAAAATAAATTTTTCAGGAGCATATATATATATATATATATATATATATATATATATATATATATATATATCAGGAGCATATATATATATATATATATTTCAGGAGCATATATATATATATATATATATATATATATATATATATATATATATATATATATATCAAATATGTGGTGCAGTTCAATTTATATTACAATTAATCATTCATGCAAAAAATAGATAAGTGAAGTTAATGATATAAAATGGCGAAATCCTTTCGCTAACAAAATTCTTGAAGTTGAATTTTATATCATTAACTTTACTACTAATCTACTTTTTGTATGAATGATTCATTGTAACATAAATCGAACTGCCCCACATATTTGATTTAAAAGAACTGATGCAACAAATTTTCGGGATTTATATATATATATATATATATATATATATATATATATATATATATATATGGTATAGATGTGTGTGTGTGTCTGTGTGTGTGTGTGTGTGTGTGTGTGTGTGTATGGGTGTGGATAGGTGGGTGCAAACATTGTGTACAGAATTTCTGACTGTCGCGGCCCATCCTTTGTCGATTGTAAATCATGCCACATCATTTTGAAGGATACTGCCAGTCGTCTGAGACCATTGCTAAATCTCATCAAAATAAAGGAGTGTCATCACATTCCGACCCAGATGCCGACAAAAAAAAAAACAAAAAAAAAAAAAAAATCAAAAAACAAAAATAAAATAAAATAATAAAAACAAAAAGTAAAAAGAAGAAACGACATTCACAAAATTAAACACGTATAGACATTGTTCATTATTTTCTTTCTTTCTTTCTTTTTTGAATTCTCCCCCATTGCTAACCTCAGCTTTTTCTTTTTGCCTCTCTTTCATGAGTGAAATCCTACAGCTTAATATCGAAGTAGCTTGGAATATATACGAAATACCCAAAGATAAAATAGCAGAACTGGGTTCAATCCAATCCCTGTCAGAAGGAGTGCCATTTTACCCGTTCGAAACCTCCTTAATATTAACAAACGGTAAAAGCAAACAACTCAAATTTAGAATCTAAAAAGTAACCTTAAGCATTTTACATAGCAACTGAGTATTCTTTTTTTGGTTCTAATAAAATTTCATAATACTATGCTTGTAAAATTTGAATATCTAATTTAGGTATTCTACAAAATGATGATGATCTTGACACTCGTAATTAAATGACATCATCTCGATGATTACTCATTTCCCCACGAGAATGAGATGTGACACAAGGTCTTTTTAAATTGGGGCCCCGAGCGCGTGCACCCGGACGGGGACAAAAATTGCCCACAGCCACCGCAACCGTCGGTTGCGCTGGCTTCGCCGCAAGCACCGATCCCTCCCTCTTGTGCAATGGGAGGGCGCAGCCTCGGACAGCTGTTCCCCAGGGCTGGGCACCTCTCAGTCTTATTTTCTCAGTTGCCCCTCTGCCCTTTGACAGAGAATCCCCTGAGCGCACTCTGTGGTGTTATCAGTTTTATTTCAGCTATCTAAGTGTCTTTTGATACTTTGTTAATTTGTGTCAATAAAGTAAAGGCTGCATTGTCTCATCATTTTACAGATGAACACTGACAAAACTATGGAAGGAAACTGTTGTGGATTCCGGGATGAATCCGATATCAATGAATAACAAACGCCAGGAATAGATAAGGAAAATAAATGTATTAACGTAATAATACAAACTGGTAATACGGATTAGTAGATCCAGGAATGCGGGTTAGTAGCACTAATATATATACAGTCTTGGTATTGAAGTATCGCGGTATGACTCCTTGCTGAGTCTACGTGTTCGCTACTGTGATGCTTGCCGACGTCTCTGTGTGTGACTTACTCTACTACTACTGAACTCTACTACTCTTCTGTCGTTCCGTCTCGACTCCTTCACTGTTCGGGTATTCACTGGTAGTAGTATATGTATACCTTGGGTGAGTCCATTTGTGTGAAAAGGGGAGACCCCTTAATAGAAACTGTTGTCAACGAGGAAGTTTTAAGTTTATAACTGGAAAATTCAAATTAAGTTATTTCTTTGAAATTTTTTCTTCATTATATATATATATATATACCTATCTATATATCTATCTACATATACATCTATATATATATATATATAGTTAGACCTAGAGAGACAGACAAACCTACAACGGTTTCATCTAAACCTATAACCACGTGACAAAAAAAAATCCCTGACGATCCATTTAGGTGAGAACTTGGTAGGTTTGTCTGGCTCTCTAGGTCTAACTAGGTCTGCTCTACTCACTGTATTGAGCACTTTATTTAGTTTTTTTGCCTAGTCGTATCGTTTTTTTTTTCTTTGGGCCTTGGACTTGCATGCTGCACGATTATTTTCGGCTAACGTACATGTTCTTGATTCTTTCTTTTTTTTAACTTTTTTCCCCTTTGGTATAGGTTTGATTATTTGTAAATCAAGACACCGAAAGTTTTTCCGAACGAGTATAGTGTCTTATACTTATAAGAGTTCTACTAATAATAATATCTATCTATCTATCTAATCTATCTATCTATCTATCTATCTATCTATCTATCTATCTACTATCTATCTATCTATATATATATATATATATATATATATATATATATATATATATATATATAATATATATATATGATGTCAGCTGCACTCGGAATAAATGCCTACAATATTCAAAGACGATAAAATTCATCTTAAACAGTCAAACATGAAAGAAATTAACAATTAAAAGCAAACCAACATGGAAATGTCTAAAGAATTGGTCAACAGCGCTTGGGACATCGCACAATATGGATAATATTTGCACTTCCTTACTTTTACCAAAACGGGAAATGAAAGAAACGCTGAAAAACTAAAAAATACAAAAATAATTAAATTTTCCTTGTCTGACATATTTAACGAAAGCCCAATAGAAACTACATAATAAAGATGTTTGTTGATATTACGTACCGCACGGTTTTGTGGGGATTTTTTTTTGTGGGGGGGGGGTCTTTTTCTTTTTGCTTGTCTAGTTATCTAGTTATCTAGTTGGATCTATGACTGTCTTTCTGATGTATACAACATAATTCTAAATTTAACATATTTTATATTATTATCCATA
>OZ038500.1:6121152-6141152 GCA_964036315.1 Acanthosepion esculentum | reverse complement strand
AACTGAAATATAAGGTTGAAATTCTTTTTTTTTTAAATTTGAAAATTGTGCGTTCTTGTACTGAAGAAGTAAGCTTTTTTATAGTAAAGGTGGCATGAACTAAATTGTTAAATAATTAAAAAAAAAAAATTTCAACCTCAGCGTCGCGACTGGACGCTCCAAAATTATTCTTACATTTAACAATATCACATTGCTAAAAAAACACTTCTTTCGGTCTCCACTATCTTTCGATGTCTCATTATTACCTGGAATTTAACAAAAACTCAATTAAATGTCTACCTGATGATGGTCGTTCGAAACGATTGAAAGCCGGGCTAGTAGAAAAAATAAGACCTGATAAAACAGGAATTTATAAACAAGGATCATACCATTCATTAACGGATTCGAAGTTGATTGTATTTTATTATTAAATATTGTTTGCGAGAATAATTCTTCCCATATAATTAGCTTCATTATTTGTTTTTCGTATGAATGATTTACGCTATATATATATATATATATATATATATATATATATATATATATATATATATATAACCCAGTGCACATGTTCGTATGTTCATACATATATATTTTATACTCAACGATCGTTTTCAGTATAGTCTTCTAGCATCATAAAACAGGGAAGAGTAAGAATTACCTAGAAAAACAAAATGTAGTGAGGAAGGAAGACTTGGAGAATTTAACACTTACAAGTATACAGAAGGCAAGCGAAGTAATATTCGATATAAAAAGTGGCCTACATGACAGGTATATTTAAATCTATGACAGAACAAGAAACAGAAAAACAGAAAATTACTTACAACGACAAAATACACTCTTGTGAAAATTAATTGAAACAAAAGGAATAATTCCATTATTATTTACTTCTTATTTGCATTTTTCCAATGAAACCTGACCCAGTGCACATGTTCGTATATCCATTCCACGAAGTCTTTCCTTGCAGATTCACCACAGATTCTCGAATGAATATAAATCAGGAGAGTTTGCGATTCAGTCAATAGTACTTTTATTTACTCTCTGGTAAGGCTTGCTATTGCGTTCGTGCAGCGTTACAATTTTCGTACGCTTCCTTGGAGTAAGCGTATAACTAATCAACAGTCGAGACAATAGTGTCTGTGCGTGATAAAAATCTGATGCAATCACGGACGACGCAATATTTTTCAAGGCCAATCAAATTTCATCAAACATCCCAAAATAGATTCATATTACTGCACACCACTGCAAATGACATAATCTGAGGAAAATATAGACACCGATTACACCTTTTCACTCCGGTGGGTCAAAAACTGACCGTATGCTGAAAGAAAGGAAACTAAAGCTATTGTTTCAATTGATTTCCACAGGGGTGTATAATAAGGAAAGAAAGCTTGGAGTATTTAAGACTCGCGTGTTATATTAAAGGAAGAGAAATAGGATGGAATAAATGGAAGATGGAATTAGTAGCATCAAAAGAGAGGGGCAAGAATTATTGAGACCGATAAAGTATAAAGAGGAAAGAAGGATTGAAGAATTTAATACACACAATGTGTCTTGAAGTCAAGAGAAACGAGGAAAATCATGAGCAACCGACTTGATATTTTTCTGCAAATGGATGACGGAACGAATTCCTTAAACCATGGACTTGCATAAAAATATCAAGTTGGTTCCAAAAAACGCATAAGACGATAATCATCATCCGGTAAACGAATCAAAGTCTGCGATTTTCAATTCCGACACGTTATCCATTACAAAACTCGCATATTCAAGATTACAGCAACTGGTATTCCCAAGTTGTCACCCATATAGGCACTGAGTAGGATTGTCATTTCTTAACTCGGGTGATCGTAAGGGAATCCATGTTTCAACATGGTGTGTCTGTAACGGTTATATATATATATATATATATATATATATATATATATATATATATATATATATATATATATATATATATATATATATATATAATATCATATCATATCAGGTCTACAGGAATGTAGGACGCCGATGGCTAAGATACAAAGACAAGCTGAAGGGAAACTTGTCAGTTGTCAATGTACCTCGAGTGCTTAGCTTTAGAGTTGGTAGAATGGAGATCAACGTGTTTCACAGGACTCAGCAATTTTCAATCTGCTTGTCTGAATCGTCTCCAAGAAGCGAGAGCAAGATCTAAAAGGTCAGCCCATCTAACAGTGATCTCATCCAACAATACTCACCCTTGCTCCATATGTGGCCTCCTTTGTCTAGCGGGTCTTAAATGCCACTTAATATTATCGCACAAAATTTCATAACTGTTTCAATTGGTTAAGTTGTCAGATCCTCATATATCGAAACCGACGTAAGAGTCTATTATATATATATATATATATATATATATATATATATATATATATATATATATATATATATATGTATATATATATATGAAAAGGAAAAACGACAATAGAAAACTGTAGTTTTAGCCAAGGCGTTTCGTCTAATGTGAACTTTTTCAAGGCATAAAACGAAATGAATTGATTCAAACAAAATGTTAACAGCTAGAAGAATTAATTAAGAAACGCTATTCTATATTGATAGCGTTTCTAACACGCCCTGTATAATATGAAAATGTGAAAAATCGGGCATCTCTTTCAAATACGAATAAACACCAATAACAACGTTTCAATTAATAACATTTGCATATATGTTTGTGTGTATGTGTGTATATATATATATATATCTATGATAACCTTGCTTCGTTGTCAAGTTTTTCGAATTTTCATGTACTTGTATTTTGATTGGTCATTCTAGCTTATGTAACAGCGTTTACCCCTAGCGAAGGATCGTTAATTAATTTGAAACTTTTAAAACCATTTATTCTACATTCAACATCATCACTTGATATGACACCAGAAGTGTTGAAACAAAATGGCTATTTTTGTAGTGATTTTATAACATATTTATGTTATAATATTTAAATAAATAATTATATATATATATATATATATATATATATATATGTGTGTGTGTGTGTGTGTGTGTGTGTGTGTGTGTGTTTATTTAGGCAGTATATTTCCATTCAAGCATGTTTGGTGAAATAATTTAGACGTATTCTGTCTATTTTATATATTATGTCTTGAGGAGACGGTTTACGTATCACTTGAATTAGCCTACTTCAATCTCAGAACATTTAAAGAACACCCAAGTCCCCATTCACAGTTTAGACAAATATTAGTGGAAAATACATTAGTCCTTAGGCAAAATAATAATAAGCTAAACTTACAATTCTGGAAGCCTTTGTATATAAGAGGAGTGCGGCCCCAAATCAATGAAGTTAACTACGAGCGTAGCAACAAAGTTCTTAAAAGGTTGTAGCTGCAATGTTTTATATAAAATACTAAAGTAAAATATTATAACTGAAAAACTAAAAATCTTTTTAACTTTTAAATATTAAGATAGGTAAATTACAAACTTACCCCCTTGGATATTCGAATTTGAAACGCTGTAAATGAACTGAAAAATATTTTGAATTTACGGAGCTACTGTATACACATCCACAGATATTTTAAGCCCCTGAAGATGGTCTCAAATTATTTGAAAGAATGTTTTACAATTTTTTTTTCTACAGCCACCAAGAATTTAATTCATAAACTTGAAAGGATTAAACCTAAAATAAATAGATATAACACGTCTAAATTATTTAACCAAGCATATATATATATATATATATATATCGGGTTTCGATCGTAGCTGGAGGCAACCGGACGTCTAGCCACACTGATGAGCTGTGAAACAGCGAAACAGTCTGTCTGTGGATGACAAAAATATATATATATATATATATATGTATATAAAAACATAAAACATTAGGCAGCATGTATTTTATATACAAAGAAATAATCACGCATAGAATCAATCAGCAATATTAATGCGATTATTGGCGCTATCACATCGCTAGTAGAATATAATGGATGCATTAAAATACTGTTAATTTATAGAATGATGTGATCCTCATTCATAAAACTGTTGTCAGTTGTTTCCAGTTTATATTTTTTTTAAATGCGAGTACTTTCGAATAATCCTTTATTCATCCTCAGGCATTTTTTTCCATTAAAATTAAGACTTGGAGACGAAATAATTGTTTGTAGACCGAAAGATGTTTTTTTAAGAATGTGCTATTATTGACGGTTGGATACAATATCGGAACGGGCAAAGTCGCAACGCTAGGTTTTTCAAATTTTAAGTGAGAATTTTTTATTTCAATTTATGTGTGATGTGGTAAATACACGTATTCTATTTTACAAATGTTTTCAGTTAATATGTCATGAACTAAGTATATAGTTCAATTAATTTAGTGTAATGTCTCAGGAGTTTTTTTTTAGGAATTTTATGTACTACGGATCAATAATTTTTTATAAACCTAAAACATTAGGCAGCATGCATTTTATATACAATGAAATAATCACGCATAGAATCAACCAGCAATATTAATGCATACATTATATTCTACTATCGATGTAATATCGCCAATAATCGCATTAATATTGCTGATTGATTCTATGCGTGATTATTTCTTTGTATATATATATATATATATATATATATATATATATATGTGTGTGTGTGTGTGTGTGTGTGTAATTTGGCAGCAACTTTTCTTTTAAACATGTAGTATCGAATGTTATAGAGAATATGACAAAAATTCAAAAGAAAATATGCAAGACTATGTTGTCTTTAACATTCAATATATATATATATATATATATATATATATATATATATATATATATATATATATATTAGTTTTCAAGCCCAACTACCATGACATAGAGAAGAAAAATGCGTATCAAGGGAAGTGTTATATTCAAAAGAGTAGATTTGTGTGTTCATATAGAGTTGGTATTTTATTTTGTGGTTATACTCGAGGATGGGCACCTAATTCCCGAGCCTCATATCAGCTGAATTTGGATCTGACAGTTTCATGTAGACTATTGCAACTCTGTACTTAATGTTAATCACATGGGAGACAAGGAAAGAGATTATGTAGAACAAGTATTTTCTGGGTAAAATGAATACTTTATTCATTCTGAGTCTATGTACATATATATATATATATATATATGTGTACATATACACGCGCGCGTGCACACCGACAGACTGTCAGACGCCCGGTGTAACAGAAAAATTGTCTAAATCGTGTAAGAGAAGTATTTACATCCCACAAAATGTTTAATATCTAAAGAAAACACCAACCTAATTGGTTTTCTTTTTTCCAGGTTTTCAGATAAGACATTTAGTCATCTGGACACCATTTGTCGTAACAATTACTGAAAAACACTTTCAGTTATGCAACTAGAAAGACAACAGGTTAAAATCGCTTTGCAAATTGGCCACAGATTCTTGATTGGATTTAAATCAGGAGAGTTTCCATGCCAGTCTATAGTAGTTTGATTTACACCCAAGTAAGGTTTGCTTTTGTGTTCGTGCAGCGTTACAATTTTTGTACGCTTCCTTGGAGTAACGTGCATCGCAGACAATGTCCGTAGGACAACTAATCAACTGTCGAGACAATAGTGTCTGGGCCTGATAAAAATTTGATGCAATCACGGTTGAAGCAATATTTTCAAGGTCAACCATATTTCATCACACACCCCGAAAATAGATTCATATTACTGCGCACCACTGCAAATGACCTAATCTGAGGAAATATAGAAATCGATTACACACTGTCACACCAGTGGGTCTAACAGTGACTGTATGGTGAAAGAAAGGGAACTAAAGCGCTTGTTTCAACTAATTTGAACAAAGGCTTAAGAGGATTGATATTATATTCAGCCATCTTTTCTTCGTTTCCAACGGAAATTTCATTTTTAGTAAGTTACTTTTGGAATGAATGGTTCGCGCTCGCAATTCAGCGACATATTTTTTTTATCCACTGTTAAAGCTCTTCCCAAATATTTCAACTTCTGTCCGTGTCGTTCGAATCTTGGTATTTTTATCTTGATGATAACCATAATGTCTTCTTAACCTTGATGGTTAGGACATTTTTCACGCTTTCCTTTATTACCTTGTCTAGTAGGTCCTTTAGTTTTTATTTTTCGATGTCTGACATCATCAGAGTGCCATCTACCTATCTTATAGTGTTAAGATTACGAGCACCCATATTAAATCCTGGTAGGGTGTTAAGCTCATTTGGGGTATCCTCTTTGTAGAAGTTGGACATCCTTGTCTTGCGTCCGTTTCTATTCTTGTGCACCTCCTAAATTCGTTTTCTGTCCGTATTTGGGCAGATTGATCGTATTATAAGTCCTGGAATATCCTAGAATCCGTCCCAAATAGATCGAGTTTTCCTAACAATTCGAATAGATCTCGTGACATATCATATCGAAAGTTTTTTCATCATCTACAAAAGATAAGTGTATATCACTGGGCCTTGTGACACTAGGGCAGGTCCGTTTTGGAACCGTGGCATTGCCCTCAATTTGAAAGTAGAGGTTTGACATGGTAAATAATAACACAATTTTTTTTTTTTCAGAATTAAAATTCTGGGTTTCATAATTAGAATTCTGGTTTGAATTTATTTTCAATACAATGTATTAATACAAAATATATAAACTTTATTTGGATTTATTCTTGAAAAAGTAAAATTTTGACGTCCGTTTGTAAGCAATTAGGTTTTTCTTTACATTTTTCAGACAATTTAAAGCTAGCTACTCAGACATTTGTAAGAACTATGAATCTAATTGTTGGTGTACCCATCACACCAAACCCCAGTTTTCACATCGACTTCAAGAGTGATTTTCGAAAAGAGTGAAAAATCAGCCGGTCCTATTGTGACATATCTAAGCTACATCCTTCTGCATTGGTATAGCTGTCAACGATATCATAGTGTAAACTCTAAAGCCTATATTCTTAAAAGATAAATCTGATGGATACCGAATCCGGGATTTAAATACAATTCAATAGACGGATGTATTAGACATCCACATCCGCTAAGCATTACGACAATACACAGTCGTATGTCTTAGACAGCATATACGCAACGAATCTTCTATTTAAGATGATTTTACTAATAAAGTTGTTAATCTAAAGACAAATAACTTTAAATCTAATTAAAGACGAATGGGAAAGATAATTTGTTTGATCAAGGCAAAGCAATTATTTCACCGTTTCGTTTCTACAGAAGTGAATTAAGTATCGTATTAGAGACAACAGGTAAGCAGAAACAATCACACTCACCCCGCACCCAAAAGATAATTTTACCGTTAAAACAAAGAAGCGTTTAAAACACTTACAAATACGGCGCAGTAAATTGCGTTAATTTGACAATTAATAAGAATATCAATTAAATGCTTGCAGAATATGTGAATTGATATTTAGAAGAAGTTTTTTCTTAAAATTCGTTTGTCAACTTTTGTTATCACGGATCGGTGTAATTTCATGGCGTCCGTTGAAAATAATATCCGCTCACAAATAGATTAAATATTTCAGCGTGAAGAATGTTTCGATTTTTTATTTTATTAAGTAAATATAATGTGGTGACAGGATGCAATGCCAGCGATTATTAATTTAAGATGCATATTTATAAATTGTTATTAATAAAGACAAATGGAAAATATTATCAATATTTTATTAGTATTTACTTCCTTTATTTTTCATTAGATGAAGCATTGTCCGACATTATTAATAATTTTTGACTAGTATTTACTTTCATCTTCATTTTTTATTAGATGAAGCATTGTCAGCCATTATTATTAATTATTGACTAGTATTTACTTTCATCTTCATTTTTTATTAGATGAAGCATTGTCAGCCATTATTATTAATTATTGACTAGTATTTACTTTCATCTTCATTTTTTATTAGATGAACCATTGGCAGCCATTATTGTTAATTATTGACTAGTATTTACTTTCATCTTCATTTTTTATTAGATGAAGCATTGTCAGCCATTATTATTAATTATTGACTAGTATTTACTTTCATCTTCATTTTTTATTAGATGAAGCATTGTCAGCCATTATTATTAATTATTGACTAGTATTTGCTTTCATCTTCATTTTTTATTAGATGAACCATTGGCAGCCATTATTATTAATTATTGACTAGTATTTACTTTCATCTTCATTTTTTATTAGATGAAGCATTGTCAGCCATTATTATTAATTATTGACTAGTATTTACTTTCATCTTCATTTTTTATTAGATGAAGCATTGTCAGCCATTATTATTAATTATTGACTAGTATTTACTTTCATCTTCATTTTTTATTAGATGAAGCATTGTCAGCCATTATTATTAATTATTGACTAGTATTTACTTTCATCTTCATTTTTTATTAGATGAAGCATTGTCAGCCATTATTATTAATTATTGACTAGTATTTACTTTCATCTTCATTTTTTATTAGATGAAGCATTGTCAGCCATTATTATTAATTATTGATTTTGATCCAAATATTGTCAATAATGGCTTCTGGTCCGTCTGTAAGGTGAAAAATCTACCGTAAATATATCTGTGGAATATCGTAACCACCAAAATAATCCCCAGCGTTTCTTTTTCGATTTGCGAGTAATTTTGTTCGACTATTATTTTCAATTTTGGGTCATAATGCGCTAAAAATAAATCTGCTGTTAGCGTCTTAATGATTTTGTCAAACGTCTTCTGACATTCATCTGTCCACTCCCAAACTTTTTCCTTCTTCAACAGTTCGTTTAGGGGTGCACGTAATTTGTGCATGTTTGGAATAAATTCTTGGTAATAATTTACTAAGCCCAAAAAGCTTTGTAATTCTGCTAAATTTTTGGAGCCGGCATTTTTTTTTATTGCTGTGGCCATTTCTGGGTCTAGTCTTCTTCCTTCTTCGTCAATAATATGGCCCAGATATTTTATTTCCTTCATAAAGAAGTCACATTTATTTTCTTTAAACTCGTAGTTTTGTATTCGCCTGAAAACCTCTTGAACGTGTTCCCAGTTTTGATCAATATTTTTGCTATTTATCAGTATGTCATCAAGGTACGCGATCGTGAAATCTAATCCGCCTAGCATAGTATCCATTATTTGCTGAAATATTGCCGGCGCGACCTTGATCCCGAATGGTAATCTTTGGAACTTATATAATCCTTTATGTGTGTTTATGTACAACAACCTCGAGCTTTCCTCATCTACTGGTACTTGTAGGTATGCATCGCTCAAGTCTGTTTTTGAGAAAAATTTTCCTCCGATCAATTTTGTGAAAACTTCCTCTGGACTATGGAGAGGATAGTGATAATCCTTAATCGCTGCATTCAATCCCGTCGAGAAATCAGCGCATACTCGTATCTCACCCGATTTCTTTTTCACGTAAACCGTAGGTGCGGCCCATTGACTATATTCTACCTTTGTCAATATACCGGTTTTCACGAGTCTATCCAACTCTTGGTCTATTTTTTCTAATGCTGCGGAAAGTACATTCCTTTTCTTCTTGAAAATGGGTTGTACATTTTCTTTTAGTTCTATTTTTGCCGACATTTTTACACCTCCCGAGGCCGGCCTAAAAATACTTCGGGGAAACTCTCTTTTAATTTCTCCTTTAATTTATCTGCCTCGGTCGATAAACTTTTCACTTTTTGGCAGAATGTACTCATCGGTAAAACCCAGAGGTCAAATTTCTGCATCCAGTTAGTTCCAAATAAATTTCATGAGGCACTTGTCATTTAAGCCAGAATTTTCGATTTCAACTGAAAATTTTCATACACTCACTGCCGACACTTCTACTCCAATAGCTTCATGTCTCACACTTCCCGTTTGTGGAACTCCTTTCCTCTTACTTCCTTTCCTGATAGCTATAATTTTCAATTATTCAAATGCAAAGTCAATCGACATCTGATGCCTTAATCTAATGTCCCATCCTTCTCTTCATCCTTTCCTCTACCACGCCTCTTTACTCTTGATCCCACTCTCTGTAAGCCTTTGCATGCTAGTGACACTCCCGCCTTGCTTGGGATGAAATGCTTAAAAAACAAAACTTAGTACGTCTTGATATCCAAGATGGCGTCTTTTATACCTGGAATAACAACTGAAAGAGAATATCCCTCCTTCTCCGGCGACATATATTTATATAACAACTTCTCTCTTATATGTTGTGACCAAGTCAATGGTTAAAGAAATAACAAAACAAGTGTTGTAGATATATCGTATATTGAACACTAAGTACAACAGAAGAGTATTACACGTCTAGTGAATGGGTATCGGTTGACCCAGCGTTCAATCTACACGACTGTTCCCCCAATGCCTTCTCTCTGACTAATCTTATAGTAGGAGGAAGTGTCCAACATAGACTCTTTAGTGGGAGGACATCTCAACAATATATATATATTAGGGGGTGCAGATCATTGTTCAAACATATATTCTTATATATAACAGACAACGTCGTAGAATGGCTTTAGTTTCCAGGGCAAATAAAGGCAAAATCTGTCCTACGTGGTCACGTACGACGTCATAGCACCGAATTACGAATTTACGACCTACGTCTACTATTACGTCACTGTTATCAACACATAGCAAACTTCTATGTAAAGAAAACAGGCTGCCATCTTTGATGGTGAACATCTCTGTTGTAATGTCTATGTAACCCCTCTGATGATGGCTCATGTGAGCCGAAAGTTTAGATTGGCCATTAATATAATAAAGAAATATCCAAATGTTGGATAGTTTTTGTTTTATTCCCTGAAAAGTAAAACCATTATACAACACTTGTAACGGCTCATGATAAAACATAATAGACATTTGTTGTCTGTTATATTAAACAATATGTTTGAATATATATATATATATATATATATATATATATATATATATATATATATATATATATATATATATATATATATTTGTCATCCACAGACAGACTGTTTCGCTGTTTCACAGCTCATCAGTGTGACTAGACGTCCGGTTGCCTCTAGCTAGGATCGAAACCCGACTGAATTTGCGTCAGTCGGAACATCTACCAGTAGGCCGTCGGCGCACGGGAGGGACGAAAGTGAATTTTAGCGTGTTTATTTTTAGATTTAGATAAACACTAATAAAACAGATAAACACAATGACTGGCAGTGACTCAATTCTGCCGAAGAGTCGTGCAATATTAGCTTAAATAGTCATTATATATATATACATATATATATAAATTTCCAAGAGGATAGAATCCACTTATATATACGAGGGTCATTCAATAAATAAGGTTAATTTTTCGGTATAAAGACTTCTAATACAGATAGAAGCTTACTTTCTTTTTCAACGTAGTCTCTCAGCACTGTCACACACTTTTCCTATCTGTGCACAAGCTTCCGTATTCCCTCAGCGTAAAAATCTTGGGACTGATGTCTCAGCCAGTCGCTCACGACACATTTGACTTCATCGTCACTTTTAAACTTCGTGCCTCTTGTGAACGCTTTCAAAGGACCAAGCAGGTGAAAGTCTGAAGGGGCAAAATCTGGGCTGTAAGGCGGATGAGGGAGCAGTTCCCATCCCAGCTCGTTGATGGTCTGCACCGTTTGGGCTGCTGTGTGAGTCCTTGCGTTGTCATGATGCAAGATGACTCCTTCTGACTGATGGCCCCTGCGTTTGTTCTTTATGTCTTTCAAAGTCCTTGCAATGTCATCCACTGTCACCCTTCTGTCAGACTGAATGAGGTCATTGACTGATTCGATCACCTCAGGAGACATCACTTCTTGTTGAGTCTTGACTCATTGTTGAATCTCGCCTATTGCATGGAATAATAATGCAACACAAAATGTACTTAGAACAAGAATGTATTATAACAAGAAAGTGTACACAATAAGTACATATAGTATTTCTGTATATTTCTGGGAAGACGTTCCTGGAGAATGTGTTGACTAGTCGCAGTCGATCAGAGTCTCTACTTGGATCTCGTGATTCATCCTCTCGTCCTCCGGTACCAACCATTATTTATATAGTTGGTAGTCACCTATGCAGATTAGGTGATCCTACCACAACACCCCCCTCCCAAGCCTTGGAATCCTTTTGGATTTCAAACTGGCTTCTATATGGGATGATGATTATGGTTATTTCTTTGTAGATCCCCTAAGCATAGTTCATATGTATATCTTTTTTTTTTTTTATATATCTTTTTCGTTTTGGATTCACGTCCAATGGGTCCGTGAACTTTCGTTTCCTACCGGATCTTCTCGGTTCAGGAGCACTCTGCGGAGGTTCTACTTGAAAAGTATCATACATTACATCAATGGGATCTTCCTCCTCATCCGGTATACTCTCTTCATGCTCTAGCACGTAGCATTTTTTGAGTTGGTTCTGGTGCCTTTTATGAGTATTCTTCGGCCCTTTTATTATGTAAATCAGGTCACCGATTCTGTTGTCCACTATGCCTCGCTCCCAGAACTCAATGTTGTTTCTATAGCACTTGAAAAAGACCTTCTCTCCGGGGGTGTATCTTTTTCTAGCTGTATACATAGTGTTCTTTATTCTATTTCTTCCTGGCAAAAGCTTGTCAAACACTGACTTAACTTTCCTAGCGAACATTAGGAAGACGTTCCTGGAGAATGTGTTGACTAGTCGCAGTCGATCAGAGTCTCTAGTTGGATCTCGTGATTCCTCCTCTCGTCCTCCGGTACCAACCATTATTTATATAGTTGGTAGTCACCTATGCAGATTAGGTGATCCTACCACAACACTTCTGTAGGCCTCCCAGGCCTGTCTTCATCCTCAACACTGCTCCGTCCTTCTTTAAACAATTTAGCCCACTTGTAGACATTTTTTGGCTGAAACATGTGGCACCATACACAGTTGACATTCTCCTATCAATTTCAACTGGTTTGCACCCTTCAGCAACCAAAAACTTGATAACTGACCGCTGTTCAATCCTGGAGCATGCTTCTTGGTCGGCCATCTTTGTTCATCGCCAAAACTCTCAAAGTTTTTTTTTAATCTGCAAAAGAAATTAAATCCATGCGAAAAAGAAGTAAAACAAAAAAATAAAAAAGAGTAAGCTTCTATATGTATTATAAGTCCTTATACCGAAAAATTAACCTTATTTATTGAATGACCCTCGTATATATATATATATATATATATATATATATATATATATATATGAATAAAAAAAGGAAAACTTTTCTTCGCCGAGGCATTTCGTCCTTTGAGGGAATTTTCAAAGCAAATGTAAGGATTCTATTTTGTAACAAGTATCTAAAAAGTGATGTCAAATATCGCTATTTTTTGCAATGTCTTTTTACATAAAGTTCAGGTTAACTGAAAGCCAAGGTAAAATATGAACACAGATAAGATCTTATACATAACAATTATAATACTTACATAATACTTACATAATACTTACCTGGCACATGTCAGAGGGTATCCCCAAAAGAGGCTCTGTCGAAGGTCAGAGTCTCGTCTCGGCAAACTGACTCCGTTTTGACGTGGTCTATAGGGAATTTTTGCCCGCGCCTATGGGCTCGGATACCCCACTTTAAAACTCAGCCCTGTGCCATATCTTGCTTCGTGGGGCAGTGGGTAAATAATTATTTTAAGACATTTTTATGTTTATACATAAACATTTATAGAAAATAGTCGTCCTCCGACAGGAATCGAACAGATATACGGGCTGCGATGAATAAATTGTCGTCTAAATGACGCAAAAATGAAAATCATTCTGACATCTCGTTTTCGTAGAGATACAGGATGCGATGGATAAATTGTCGTCTAAATGACGCTAAAATGAAAATAATTCCGACATCTCATTTGAACTGAACCCTTTATTTTGCTCACTGGAGTAGACTGTTCTAGTTCCACGTGCCATGTTTAATGGATGCCAATTTATCTCCTGTTAATTCCCTTCTCTAAGTTCTCCACTGCCTTAACCGGGTCCTCAAGGACACATGGCACAGTGGATAAAGGCATTGGTTAGATCCAATGATAGGACCTAGAACTAGAACAGTCTAGCCCAGTGAGCGAAATAAAGGGTTCAGTTCGACATTCCAACCACCTGAAGAAGGCCGGAGCGTACAACAGCCGAAACGTTTTAATAAATATGGCGACAAAGATGAGGACAATAGTCCGAATAATGTAAATAATGTTGTTGAATTTGTATTATGTAAAAACATTCATAATCTGTGAAACTGTTGGATTTTTCACCCCCTAACTTTAATTATAGTCAGAATAATTTTAGCTGTCATTTCCTTAGAATTCGGGAGCGATAATTCTTGTTTTTTTCTTCCTACCTCAAAACACGCAGACTGTAAATACTTCAGAGATATCAGTGAGTTGTAAATGAGTCTGGACTTTCGAGATCTTCAATCATAATGTTCACTGCTGTCTTTAATTTTCTTTAAATTGTTGTTAGCTTAAAATCCACGCCTTATGCCTTTATTACCCGGACTCACATGAGTCTTTAAAACATTTTTATTTTGCATTTTCACTCATATTTCACACAATAAAAAGGCTCAAGAGCCACTCAATGTAGAGAATTACTGAGTAAGGAAGTCAGAGAGGATCATAGGAATGACTAAGATAAAAAAAACTCGGTGAGCATTCCACAAGTGAGAAAAGTGCGAGAGAAGAAACTGTTAGCATAGAACCTACGGTTGTATCTAGCAATTTTAAATGTAAAATGATGAGGCCTTCCAGTATTTTCTAGTACTGAGCTTCAGTTCATAAATTATCGGTACTATAGAGCGGTCGTCGCCAACTTATGGTCCACGGACTGATTTGTGGTCCACGGACCGATTTGTGGTCCACGGACCGATTTTTGGTCCACGGACCGATTTGTGGTCCACGGACCGATTTTTGGTCCACGGACCGATTTGTGGTCCGTGCAAAATTTTTGATGGTCAGAAGAATATTTGAAGATAATAATTTAAGCCTGAATTAAAAAGAAATCTTTATCGATGTGTCTTGCGACGACAGTCTCAAAGCTAAATTCCATCATCCTTATCAAGGCATCATTTTTGGCTCTCTATAAAAAAAAATGAATACGCAACTCTCTATGAAAAAGCAATGGGAATTTTGATTCGATTTCCAACAACATATTTGTGCGTAAAAACATTTTCATCTGTCACAGCAATTAAAACTCGGTACGGGTCTCGACTTGAAATAAACACAGCTCTCCATGTTGCAGTGACGTCATTGTAGCCAAAAATACACAAAATTATTTTAAATAAACAAGAACAAATATCATACTAAAAATATGTAATACTTGAATAAACTCCAAAAATTCAATTTGTTTTATTTAAATAATTACACTTTTTTCCCGCCTTTAATTGATGCATTTCATATTAATAAAATAAAAATTTTCCGATTATTATTATATAAATGTATTTGCCTTTTTTTCTAAATTCATATTAGTGGTCAAGCAAATTTAAAATTATACGTTTAGTAGTCCATAAAGTTCAAAAAGGTTGCCGACCGCTGCTATAGCAGATACGGTAGAAAAAAAATATAAACTTTTAGCATTAAATAAACCAAATGTGTTTGTCAGACTTAAAAAAAGAAACCAAATAATAAAGTTCATTCGAACAAGTACCATGCAACTATTTATAGAAAAGGCACCAGAAAGCTACGTTATGGCGGTGAAAAATGGACTGAAACCGAGATGCCAGATAACGACTGATAATATTGCAGATTCCTCGTTGGATTTTATCAAGAACCTCTAAATACATAGAAGAAACACCAAAACAGATGTGGCGGTAATCTTCAAATCATGGACGAATAGTGTATCTCATAAAAAAATTCGTCATAATATACTAAATTCTATACTAGTTATATACCAATGCATGGTCGGATGATATATGTAGTAGACGATTTCGTTGGTGTCGTGAATTCTCTCATTATCGTTTCTTTTCTATTGTTACCTTGCTACAAACTAATATACGTATATAGAATTTTAATTCAAAAACAAAGCCCAAATCCTCAAACAGTGCATTTAAGCAATTACTAATGACTACAGATTTTAATTCCCAATGGGACCCTATATAAATGTTGTAGAGTTACTTCCTCAGTGGAAACTGTATTTGGACTAAATTCATCCTAAATAGGTTAAACGTACAGAAACGTTAGGAACTTGTAATAATCAGTATTACGCAGAGTAATCGAGTTGTGGCCGCTGACTACTTTTTTCCCTCGACTACTACTTATAATAGATGGGAGAGTCTATTCTCTATAGACTAGGTGTCTTTCACTGTAACAATAAAGTATTCAGACATTATCTTTCAGGTTTTAAAAAAGTAAAATTTTAACAGATATATATTTTTAACTGATAGTTCACCCAATCCAAAACCCAATTTTCACCCAAGGTAGAGATTTACTGGGTGATGAATGAGTAAGTGTGTATTATCAGGACGAGTAGGGATAGACTTCGGTTGATCCTGGACTTAAAGAGACCAAAATTGTAATTCTCGGGGAAGCACTCTCTCGGGAGTTTGTACTACAAAGTAAAAGTTCTGTTAGCATAGAACTTTGTTTACATCTATGACGAGACCTTGCCGCCAGTCTGGTACTGCGCTTAAATTCATAAAGTCTAGATAACATAGAGAAAAGTTCATCGGAATAATTATCATGAAAATAATTGTAGAAAAACACAGGGAAGCTACGTTACGGCGGTGGGAAAGAGACTGAAGCCGAGATGCCAGGTCAAGACCGATATTATTCCAGTTTCTTCTTTGTATCTTATCAAGAATCTATAAATATGTAGCAGATGCACCAGACCAGATATGGCAGCAATATTCAATGCATGGATGAATGTAGACTTATAAATATGTAAGATAATTTTTTTCTTTGGATTTTCTCAAGAATCTCTAAATATATAGCAGAAGCACCAGACCAGATGTGTAGCAATATTCAATGAATGGTAGACTTATAAATTTTTAAGATACATTCTTCTTTGGAGTTTATCAAGAATCTCTAAATATATAGTAGAAGAACAGACCAGATGTGGCAGCAATATTCAATGCATGGATGAATGGTAGACTTATAAATATGCAAGATAGATTCTTCTTTGGATTTTATCAAGAATCTCTAAATATATAGCAGAAGCACCAGACCAGATGTGGCAGCAATATTCAATGCATGGATGAATGGTAGACTTATAAATATGCAAGATAGATTCTTCTTTGGATTTTATCAAGAATCTCTAAATATATAGCAGAAGCACCAGACCAGATGTGGCAGCAATATTCAATGCATGGATGAATGGTAGACTTATAAATATGCAAGATAGATACTTCTTTGGATTTTATCAAGAATCTCTAAATATATAGCAGAAGCACCAGACCAGATGTGACAGCAATATTCAATGCATGGATGAATGGTAGCCTTATAAATATGCAAGATAGATTCTTCTTTGGATTTTATCAAGAATCTCTAAATATATAGCAGAAGCACCAGACCAGATGTGGCAGCAATATTCAAAACTAGGATGAATGTCTCATCTCAAAGACAAATTCATTATTATATAACAAATTCTATACTAATTATTTACCAAAGCATTGACGGATGACATATCTAGTAGACTATTTAGTTGGTGTCGGGAATTCTCCCATTATCGTTTTTTCTCTATTGGTGCTTTGTAACAAAATAATCAAAGAATATAGCATAACAATTCGTAACCAAAGCCCTAATCCTCGACCTACAGCTAGGAGAACTGATCAGCAGTTCCGGACTGATGTAACAATGGCGATCAGAGGATGA
Organism: Acanthosepion esculentum; assembly: GCA_964036315.1. Lineage (NCBI taxonomy): Eukaryota > Metazoa > Mollusca > Cephalopoda > Sepiida > Sepiidae > Acanthosepion > Acanthosepion esculentum. The sequence continues at coordinate 6,123,494 of OZ038500.1, read as the reverse complement.
ATCCAGCAGCCCTGGACAGGTAGGTTACATGTGAGCAGGTAAATATAAATACGACCATTCAAACACGAGCTCATTCGAGAGAACTATTTCATGTTAGTGCGCAATCAGCCATAGTCGCAGAGTGTGAAAAGAAAAGTTACTATCAACAAGTCACCATATTACTATGTACAGTATAGAGAGGACATGTTGATATAGAAGCAGGAATTTTGAAAAAAATCACTTCATAAAAACAATTACTAATGAATACAGATTTTATTTCCCAATAGGACCCGAAATAACATATTCAGACATTATCATTTAGATTTTAAAAAGCAACAATTTTAACGGATATATATTTTTAACCGATAGTTCACCCAATCCAAGACCCAAGAGCCACTTGGGTAGAGGATAATTAGGCATATTTTAAGGGAGGGGGAAGTAAGAGAGTATTATGAGGAAAAGTAGGATAGACCTGGACTTAATTGTCTGGGAAGCATTCTCTTGGCAGTTTGTTCCACAAATTAAGAATCTGTCTGAATAGAACTTGATTCTTACCAAAGGAACTCGACACGAAAGGAGATTTTATGCCACTGTGAACACGCCTTGGTGGGGTGCCCTAGCTGTGAGGGATCGACCTTGTTGCACTAAGGAATTTAACTCATCCTAATAGCGATAGAGTAGTTAAAGGCTGGTAACGTTTCGTCTGTCAGATAAGGGTTGCAGGCTGGAGAATAATCCATCACCCATAAGGCCGCGTAAGTGCTTGTGAACCCTGTCGAATTTAGACAGTGAGCGTTGGGCAGCACCATCCCAGATTTGGCTAAAATTCTATGTTTTTGGCCTTATCTAATTCTTATAAAAGTAAACGATGGTAACGGGTGTTAGGTATTTTCTGGATCGATACCAGGAACCGACCATCATCTTTATACAGAATAATTCATCGTCTATAAAACTATACAAAAGCCTTTGGACTCCGTCGAGGCTGAAGGATAAGGATTAGCCAGCTCTGGCCCAGATATAGCTATACTTCTCCGTCCTCTGTCTGTTCTGAACTTATATAGATAAACCATGGCAGCGGGAGTTAGGTATTTTCTTGATCGATACAGTCAATCGATAAATAATACTGGGAATCGTAAAACGATTATTATTTCCGTTCTGCAACAAAACAAATGGTTATGAAACTGGTGAACATAAAATAATTCCCATGTTGCAAAGATTTTACAAATCAATTGAAAAGTGGTATAGTAATGAATATAAAACAGAGCCACATTTGATGGAATATAGTCAAAGACTCAGATTTTATGGTCTCTTTAAAACACAATGCAGGAATTCCAACGCGAAATCTGATCTGCAATTAGCAGTTCTGAATATAGAAAACCGAAATCCATTTAAAAAATAATAACACCACCTTTTACATATTATAGTTCATTGTAATTCAAGGCGCAAGCGTCACCGAAGGTAGATTGTTGTGAAATAATGTTGCTGTGAGAACGTAAACGGAGGCAGTAAGCAGTGTGTTTTATGGGAGGGGATGTTTGATCGATAACGGTTGACTTAAAAGTTGAAGAGGGTAATACTGAAACTATTGGCAAAAACAAATTCTCTGGCGATTGCTTCCTAAAATAACAATTCTGTGGAAGTAGATGACTGAATGGAAATTCTTCATTACCAATGGAATATGGAAGGAATAAGGATTTGTCGAAAATTTAAGAGAGTGAGTTTTTTTACTAATATGGTAATTTGAGAATTTTTTTGAATTAAATTATTTTAAAAAATTGAACCTTAGCATTGCGACTGCACGCTCTAAAAGTTTATCCGTTAACAATAACACATTTCTAAAAAAAACATATTTCGATTCGCATTTAATCTTTCGTCTCCAATGCCACCTGCATTTACAAAAAACAAAATAATTTCCATGCCTGAGGATGACTGAATGTACAGTTGAAAGTACTTGCAGATTAAAAAAGACCTTATACAGCTTGTAGTTATTAAAAACAAGGATCATAACATTCATCGAGTGGTCCGTAGGTGAATGTAACTTTAAAATTTTGTTTGCGAAGAGATTTCGCCATTTTATATCATTAACTTTACTAATCTGCTTTTTGCATGAATGATTCATTGTATATATATATATATATATATATATATATATATATATATATATATATATATGTCTTTACGCACACACACACACACACACACACACACACACACACACACACACACACATATATATATATATATATATATATATATATATATATATATATATATATATATATATATATATAGATGTGTGTTCAGAGTCCTTCTTGGATGATGAGATCAATTTTGTCAAGGATACCCTATGCGGTTTAGGTTAT
>OZ038500.1:6108652-6118652 GCA_964036315.1 Acanthosepion esculentum | reverse complement strand
TAGTATCAATCCTGGAATTTTGGGGGAAGCGAGAGGTTTGAAATGGTTTATCATGACGGACATGTCTCACGGCTACTGGGAACAAGGCCGCACAAAATGATTGCGATTTCTTGATTAATTTAATTTTTATTTAAATATTTATTTTTCTTTTATGTTAACAATATACATGTGCACTTCAAGAAGCCCCTCTTGTGGTCAATGATATTTTAGTAATGAGGACTGTTTATTTTCTGTAATAATAGCTTCCCAATGTGTCTTCAGATTTTCGTGTTGCACTTTTCGTCCTCCGTTAAAGAAAATCCACGAATATTTCAATTGTCATACTTCTTTGATTTTGGTATCTCTAATTATTATGTTGTGCTGTTTCTTTTGTGACGACCTTACATTCTGTCTGCTTGCAATTGATGTGAAATCCTTTCTTCTCGCTTTCCTTGACTACCTTTGGAGTCTTTCTTCTAGTTTCCTTTCAGTGTCTGCTATCGATGTTACGACATCTGCATATATTATGTTGCTAAATTTTTGACCGCCAATAATGAATCCTGGTAGGATTTTCAATTCTGTCAGAATCGCATCACTCTACAGGTTGAATAAATCCGGTGACAAGACACATCCCTGTCTTACTCCCCTTTCTAATTTTGCATATTTACTGAATTCATTTTTTATCCTCATGCAGGCGCTTACTAAGGTCTAGATTATTCTAATATCCTTCTCAAATAAATCAAGCTTACCTAGCAGTTCAAATAGTTATTTGGGGCGTACTTTGTCAAACACTTTTGCATAATCTATAATATAAATGTATACATCCTTTTCCATTTTCATTGTTCTTTTGTATATCGAAGTTCGAACTAACCCCATTATTTAATCTACAGTGTAGATTGTAGAAGTTTCACTGTCTCGTTTTTATTTAAACATTAAATGAGTATTGTTTTGTAGCGATCGAAAAAGGTAATAATCGTGTAGTACAAGATTAACTGAATATGCCGGATAGGGTTGAACAGAAGATTGATTGCTGTATAAGATGAAAATATCTGTCTTTTGAACATTTAATAAACTCATATCCATACACTGGTGGTTTGCTGCTAGTATAAGTTCTGGATTAGTTTAATATCCTGCCCATATATGTCAAGGTTACTAACAGTTCTCTGTGATGAACTATATCAAACGTTTTTGAGTCATCTACGAAACATAAGAATACGTACTTTTGCATATTTATTGAGCTTTCTGGTATCATTTTGAGTATAAATATTGCATTCCTTGTTCTAGTGCCTTTAACGAACCCGCACTAATCTTTTCCTATTTCTGGTCTGATTCTACTCTGATCTCTATTCATCAAGATTCGAATTATATGTTTAGTTACATGGCTCGAATATTATAAAATATTATAACACAAATCCCGTGGTATTTTTCGTTTTATTAAGTATAGAATGAATAGGTAGATTTCTGTGTCGGATATCATTTTTAATTTCTCGAGAAAAAAAAGAGAGAATCGAATAAAGTTCTTTGCTCCATGTTTCTATGGAAGTATTTTTTTTAAATTTGCGAATGTTTTTTAATGTTAGCAAAAAAGCGTACTGCAATTGATTGATTGCTGTATTGGTTGAAAATATTTGTCTTCATCTTTGTATACTTACTGAACTCCAGTTCTAGATTCTTTTAATATCATTCCCATATATGTCAAGATTACATAAATGTTCTTTGGGGTGAACTATATAAAACACTATTGAGTAATCTATAAAACATAAGAATACTTACCTTTGCATATTTATTGATCTTTCTGGTATCATTCTGAGTATAAATATTGCATTTCTTGTTCCAGTGTCTTTAACGAACCCGCACTAGTTTTGTCCTATTTCTCTCTAATTCAGCTGCGCGCTCTATTCAACAGAATTCGGATGAAAGGTTTTGTTATGTGGCTCATTAGGCTGAGTGTCCGATAAATTTTATATTCGTTTACACCTGGCTTCTTCGTCAGTGCTATTAAAATATATCTACTAAAGTTTCCTGCTATATTACCATTGTTGTAAATTTAATTTATTATTTTTGAAATTTTATCAACGTCGAAAACATCTAAAGCTACCAACATTTCGATTACAATTCCGTCTGGTACTGCGACTAGTTCAGTGTATCCAGTGAGGATTATACATCAAGCTTTCCAAATTTTCTGTATAATTAAGGTTGTCCTCTTTCATCGTGGAAACATTCTCTGAAGTATATGTTCTTTCCCTATGTTCCGTCCTTGGATTTTATGCACCCTGTTGATGAACACATCTTTTGCACTGGTAGTTGTCTTATTCTTTTATGCAAATATACTATATTTATAATACCCATTCTATCTATTTCTGCACACTTTTCGTTGAGCCACTCCTCTTTTGCCTGCTCGCATTTGTTCCTAATTTCAATGTCGTTACTCCGTGCCATGTTTTGGCATTGTTTACTGATTCCTTTTCATCATGTCAAAAATTAAATCTGTAACTTTGACAATGTTTGTATTCTTCACCTTCGAATTTGTAATCATTCAGGAGACTGTTTTGTGTCAATATGGGTGCTGCTATGGCCCTTTTCGATTTCTGCAGTTTCACTTTAAGGTTACATATTACTGAAAAAATGGCCGCACCTGTAGTCGCCATATGGTTATGTTTTAAAGTGTAAAATTCTATTCCTGTATCTCTTACTGATCATTATGTTGTCGATATGGTTCTTCGTTTCTTCTCCTGGGTTTCTCTATCTCCATATTCTTCTTAACTGTTCTTGAAACCAGGTGTTTGTTACTTCATGATCATTCACCATCCACCACTGGACCTATTTTTCTCCACGTTCTCTACAATTTCATAATTCAAATTTGCCAACTATTTCACTATCTCTCAACTTCCTTTCTTTAAGATTTAGGTCTTGTAAAACGACGTTAATCTCTTGCGATTCGCATTAAACCTTGCCTTTGTTTAACGTAAGGTAAAGCTTTTCGATTTCTTCATCCGTGAATTGTGCTGTCGGTGCATATATAACTGTAATGGATATTATGAAAGGCTTTCTTTTCAAAGTAACTACAAGAATTTTATTCCAGAATATGTTTCTTCATGACTTGATCTAATATCAGTCCTTATCCTTTCTCTTTTTTCTCTGTTTGCATAGGTGATCCTCTATACGTCACTGACGATATCTTCATTGTTTGCCTACCTTATTTCACATACATATAAGATATTGATATTTAAACTATTCATCTCCTGTCAAGTATTCGATAGCTCTCCACATAAATTTGACGTCTTATCGTTCTTAAATTTATGAGAATGGAGAAAACTAAAGGGTACATGTTGCAGTAACTCCTTCTCAACCTGTATTTAACCACAGACAGCTGTAAAAGACATTTTACGTATTCGGTGCATTAACAATCAAAAGAGTTCATTAATGGAGGTAATCTCTCCGAAAGGCGACTAGAAAATTCGATTGCAGAACATTTCATGTAAAATGGAGGCTAACGAATTTAAAAATTGTCAAATCGACAATAATTTTTCTTTTATTCTTTGAGAGTGGAAGAGAGAGTGGGAGACGGGGGGAAAGAGAAAGAGATGGAGAGACAAAGGGAGACAGAGAGGAGAGAGAGACGGATACAGGTTAAAAGAGTAAGAGAGAGGGAGAAAAATGGGGAGAGAGAAAGAGAAAGAGAGGAATAGAGAGGAAGACAGAGCGAGAGAGGCAGATAAATAGACGAGAAGACAGAGAGAGAAAGTGAGAAAAAGGAAGAGAGAAAGAGAGAGAGAGGAAGAGAGAAAGAGAAAGGGGAGAGAGAGGGAAATAGATAGGAAGACAGAAGTGAGAAAGGGAGGGAGAGAAAGAATATAAATTTAAAGAACAGGGTAGCAGGGAGAGACATGGACGGAATGCCGGAAAGATATATAGAGTTATAGAACAGAGAACGAGGAATACATTAACACGGTCTTGATGCATAAATAGAGAGACAGACAGACAGAAGTTTTTTTGCTTACCATATATATATATATATATATATATATATATATATATATATATATATATATATATATATATATATATATATATATATATATATACATTCTTTGATATGAATGTACGTGAGAGAATCATGGAAGATTGTAGTTTAAAGACAGTAAAATCGACCTTGCTAACCGAACGTTCCTCTGCGGCCGAAACGGTTATGGCACGTCAGGCTATATGACGGGTCCGTATAGGATACAGGTTCGATTCCTGTCGGAGGACGATTATATTCTATGAAAATTTCTCGGACAGTCAGGCCGGTAAATGTGGTTTAATACTGTTTATTATAAACAGAGCATTTACTTAAATATTTGTATCTATAAAAATAATTTATAAATATAAGAATGTCTTAAAATAATTGTCGGACTTTGTCTATTTCATAATACATATATATATATATATATATATATATATATATATATATATATATATGTTGAGTCTTGACTCAATGTTGAATCTCGCCTATTGCATGGAATAATAATGCAACACAAAATGTACTTGGAACAAGAATGTATTATAACAAGAAAGTGTACACAATAAGTACATATAGTATTTCTGGGAAGACGTTCCTGGAGAATGTGTTGACTAGTCGCAGTCGATCAGAGTCTCTAGTTGGATCTCGTGATTCTTCTTCCTTCTCTCTCGTCTTCCGGTATCAACCATTATTTATATAGTTGGTAGTCACCTATGCAGATTAGGTGGATCCCACCACAACAATATATATATATATATATATATATATATGGAGAGAGACTGATAGAAACAGACATGTAGATAGATAGAGACTGCGATAGATAGATGCAAACTTATATATAGAGAGAGATAGATATGAAACAAACTCAAATTAATGTTTATTACTACTCAAATAGATGGGAGCACAGAGACATAGACACTCACCCTCCCATATATATATATATATATATATATATATATATATATATATATATATATATATATACACGCACGCACAAAGAGAATTAGAAGCGGGAGAAGATGACCCTCGTTATAAAGCTATAGAAAAACAGAATTAGTGAGAAGTTGAGCGAGAAAACAGGTACAAATGCTTCGAGAAAGAGAGTAAGAACGAATGTGAATACACTGACTTCTACACAGTCGGAATGAGGGTGACAGTCTAAGCGTTCTACTTAAATGTCGATACTTTTTTTTTATCTAAGCCCATCTGTGCTGGCCGTATCGATTTCATTTTCTTGTAAATATATTTATATTCAATGTGACTGGTCTCTCGTCAAATATGACTGAGAAACCCATTCTCTTGTATCAGCCACATGACGCGAGCAGTAATGATACTCGTCTCCTGAGCAGAAAACTAGGTGACCTTTTCATCTCCTGCATATGTGTCAATTCCATCGCTTTAAACGATTGAACGATATTGTTTACGGTTGGCTTCTTATGTTCGCCGTTGCCATACATAAAAGTGGCTACCGGCCACTTGATTCATTCAAAATGGCAGTATGCGTTTTTCCAACCGAAAGAAGTTGTTCGGAAATGAGAACCGAGGCTAAGACAAAACAAGAAAATAACGAGTCGCTTAATGTTTCATTTTCTTTGTAAAAACCCCGTTACTTTGTTAACAGCTGTTCTGGCAATGTTAACACTAACGTAGACAGACAGACAGACTAGTGAATAGTTCGATAGACAGACTGAGATCAAAGGCAAAGATTATTAATAGGGAAAAAAATTATAGTCAACCCTTTATGTATACCTCCATTTTGAAAGGTGGGCATTAAAGATTCATAGTAACCTGTAATGAATATAATTATTTAATAAAGCTATAATTAATATCATATTTTTAAATCCCATAATTAAAACGGGATTTTGTTTTTGTCATCACTGATTAAAACCTCATTTTTAGATTATTTTATAATTCTACGTTTGTCGGTTGCCATTAATTGCTCAATAGCAGACGATTGCATAGAATTTACCCGCCTGAAGAAATTCTCTGATTTTGTGTAATCCGAATGTCTCTCTTGAATTGGCAGTGAAGAGTTCTACGGGATTTTTTATGACCATTCACGCAGAACTCTTCACTGCCAATTCAAGAAAGACATACGGATTACTAAGACAAAAATAGAGAATGTCTCATATCGAGAATATTTAACATTGAAAAACATAAAGGCAAAAAATTAATTATTTTTAATAATATGTGGAAATCTCCACTGTTTACCTGAAGACGGTCGCGAGATCAGAAACACGTGTAGTAAAATTATGGAAAATAAAACAACATTTTTTTTTACAAATCCATATTACAACCAACGTTGGCGTACCTCACTTCTTTTTAATATATATATATATATATATATATATATATATATATATGAATACAGACGAAAAGAATGCATAGGTGTGGATGTCAGTGTGTTACTATAAAAATTCGGATATAAATAAAGAATATATATGTAAAAAGTCAATATGAATAAATAAAAAAGAAAACTTTTCTTTACCAACGCGTATCGTTCCCTGATGGAATTTATCATACAAATGTAAGGGTTTTAGTTTGTAACATGAATTTGTAAGCAGAAGTAAAAATATCATTAGTTCTTCAAACTTTTTAAATTTATATATTATATAAGAACTAATGACACACACACACACTCACACACACACACATTTCTACACACATATCATATATATATATTATATATATATAAAATATAAAATATATATATTTATATATATTGTATATAGGTAATATATATAATATATATATATATATATATATTATATATATTATAAGATATAATATATTATAATATATAATTTATATAATATGTATAATATCTATAATATATATATATACATATAATATATATATAATATATATAATATGTAATATATATATATTATATATTATAATATCAAATATATATATATTATAATATATAATATATATATATATATTATATATTATATAATATATATATATATTATTTATATATCATATATATATAAGTATATCCATGTATGTATTTAAAATTTAGACGAACTAATAATTTTACTTATAAAATTTTTCCTTAGTTCTCCAAATTTTGAAATATATATAGATAATTACACACACATATATATATATATATATATATATATATATATATATATATATATATATATATATATATATATATATATATATAATTAAAGAATATCAAACACGTATAATCCCACAGACAACAATTTTTATTTCAGTCGAGCTCTAAAAATAGCAGCTCTCAAACTTCAAGACTTTCAAACAAGGTCTTGAAATTGAGAGTTGCTGTTTTTACAGCTCTCATGAAATAAAAATTGTTACCCATGGGATTTTAAATGTTTGATATTCTTTAATTAATAATAATTTTGCTCTGTCTTTGGACATATATCCTCCTGGAAATTTCATACGCATTACCATATTGCATGATTATATATATATATATATATATATATATATATATATATATATATATATATATATATATATATATATATATTTAAAGAATTTTTTTATTTTTAACATTCTTTTTATAGATACAAGTATTTAAGTAAATGCTCTGTTTTATAATAAACAGTATTAAATAACATTTACCGGCCTGAATGTCTGAGAAATTATAACAGAAAATATTCGTCCTCCGACAGGATTCGAATTGTATCCTATACGGAACCGTCTTATAGCCGGACGTGCCGTAACCGTTTCGGCCACTGAGGATTGTTTGGTTGGCAAGGTCGAATTTACTGCTTATAAACTTCAGTCTTCCATGAATCTCTCACGTACATTCATAACTGCTCATGGCGTATCAAATATAAACAAATGTAATATTTTTTTAACCTATTTTTACACTTTTATAATGTTTGACACCAGTTTGGGATTAACTATTTGCCCATAGCTGGGACCCTAACAGGTGCTACCACCCGAGCCAGATCAGACTCCATCCGCAACATACTTGTAGAAAATACAAGGATAATAGCCTTATCTACATGTAAAAACAAGGCTAAAATAATGGAAGTACTAATAATAAATAAGAAAAGGCCAACATTTAATAAAATCAACTATGAACACTGCCAATATATGCTGACCGCGTTTGGAAAATAATAAAGAAAATATTCCTATCACTCTAGAAACAGATATAAAAATCTACACATTCAAGTAAGAAAAACTTTGATAATGACTAAAAGAATAATTCAAAAGTCGCTTGCAATTACTTCACATCAATGTGCACAGATGGGCCAACGCGGGTCTAATTAGGTTGTATCACTCACGCAGAAAGATATTTCTTCACATAATAAATAAATAAATAAAATTCTTTCTTTCTTTCTATCTATCTATCTATCTATCTATCTGTATGTATGTCTATCTATCTATCTATTTATCTACAGCATTAATTTCGTATTTATTAATATATCTATGCCCGTCTCTTCATACCTCTCTGTCTATCTCCGTTCATATTTATATCAGTCTATTTTTATCTATCTATCTATCTATCTATCTATCTATCTATCTATCTATCTATCTATCTACAGTATTAATTTCGTATTTATTAATATATGTATGTCCGCGGAGAGAGTGTGATTTCTAACTTCTCTTCCTTGAAACGTGAAACAATTTCAGTGCCATTCTGTCAGCAATGAATTAAATATTCGTATACAGCACAGATGCCTTGAACGGTTTTGGCAGTTTTGTGACCTTGATTAAATGCAAAAGAATACAATTTACTGCTGATGAATGGGGCTACGCTGATGACATAGGTATTCATAATGGAGATACGAATAACCTTAAACGGAAAATCAACACCCTCTACCAAGTTTTCCAATAAACAGGACTCAAAATAAACTTTTCCAAAACAGAAACTATAATCTGAACCTGAAACGACAGCATTGATAGCACGTACCCAGAATCTATCATCAAAATAATGAATGTGGTATTAGTAAATACAAAACACTTTAGATATCTCGGTGTATGGATCAGTTAGAACAATTTTGATCCAGAAGAAAAGGGAAATTCAACATAGAATAGGCTGTGCCAGATATAGTTTCGCCCAACACCGCACGTTGCTACAAAACCAAAACATCGACCTGAGTCAATTGATTCTCGAGATTGCGACTTTTAAAATGATCTCATGCATTGCGTCAAACCTTTCAGAAATATCAAAACAGTAAGCTGTATACAACCGCTTCCTAAGATCAATGATGAAAAATAACTTTGAGCGAGAGAAAGGTTTTGAACGACTCTTGGCAAATATCATCCTTCTTTGAATATCATGGACTGGCGCTATGCAATCACAAATAACTGTACCAAATAGCATAACAGAAAACATATTTTCTTCCACAAACCATTCACATAAACACCTCTGTCGCCTTTAACTTCCCAAGTCCTCCTTCCTTATTCGAGAAATATTTTCAGCTATCCTTTTTTTATTCTATTTTCTGTTGCTTCAAACTCCTTTTCATCTAGGAGGAAATTGTTCAGCATTCACTGCCATAAAGGGTGTCCATAAAGTTCGTGTGCAATTAAAAAAATTTATAACTTTATTTGTATTTGCGATAGAAATAATTTGTAAAAAGGATTAGAAAGAAGTAAATCTATATTTTTTAAGGTTGTATTGAAATTTTATTTAAGTTTCCACATGTCCTCCATCATTAGCAATACGAAGGGTAATACGATTTTGCAGTTCACGGAAAACATTTGCCAACAGATTTACAGTAATGCCTGAAATCACATTAGTTATTTTAGCTATACTTAAAACTAGGTACATTAAACTTTATAACATTTTTACAGATTATTTCTATCGCAAATACAAATAAAGTTATATTTTTTTTTAAAGTTCGAACGAACTTTATGGACACCCTGTATAGAAGAATTGATATTACCTGGCAGTCCAACACTCTTTTCCTTGTCTCTAACGAAATGTTCTTGTTTCTTATTATTTTGTTAAACTTTTGTAACAAATATTTTGACATTTCAATGTGTGTTCGAATTTCGGGGCCACATTTCTTATCCTCTGGTAAA
>OZ038500.1:6033652-6103652 GCA_964036315.1 Acanthosepion esculentum | reverse complement strand
TAAAAGCATGAACTTAAAAATTACGGTTAGCACTAAATTAAAATGTTAACTTCCTTGATATAACATTAGATTTAAAGAAAAATACATACACACCTTATAAAAAACCCAATACCAATCCTTTATATATACACCCTAAATCAAATCACCCGCTTCTATAATTAAGCATATAACTTTATCCATTCGAAAAAGAATAAGTACAAACTCAGCAAATGAAAATACTTGCGATGAACATATTAATTTCTATAATAAAGCTGTAAAAGATAGTGGCGACAAAAACCAAAAACTAACTTATATAAAAATATGAGAATGGAAAGCATAGAAAAAACAGAAGTAGAAAAATAATTTGGTTGCACCCCCATACAACCAAATAGTAAAGAACAAATTGGGACAAAAATTCCTCGCATTAATAGTCACACACTTTCGTAGAAAAAATAAATTAAGTGCCATTTTCAATAAAAATACACTAAAATTAAGTTACAGCTGTACTAAAAACTTAGAAAAAATTATTAAGAAACATAATGCTAATATCTTAAATAAACACTTAGACCAGAAACAAAAAAAATTAGACAATAGAAAAATAAAAATAAAAATAGATGATGATAAACAAAAATTATGTAACTGTAGAAATCCTTACAACTGTCCTCTACAAAATAAATGTTGCACGGAATCATTAATATACCAATGAAATACCTCTTCTATTGAAAATCATGAAAACATAAAAATCTATATAGGTTGCACAAGCCATGAGTTCAAAAAACATTTCAACCAACATCAAAGTTCATTTAGGATAAATAAATATAGAAATCAAACAATTCTCTCGAAGTACTTCTGGCACCTGAAAGAATCCAATGAAAACACCTACAGTAAAATGGAAGTTAATAAGAAAAGCTAGAATATGTAGGTCATTAAATTACCCATGTCCTTTATGCATACATGAGAAACTATATATTACTAAGTTTATTAAAAATAAAAATTTACTGAATCAGTGAAATGAAATAGCTATTTTTTGCCGTCATTGTCAAGAAAATCGCCTTAAATAATATTTAAAAATAAAATTAAAAATTCCGTCCTGGTAATATATATACTTATATTTGATATTAAAAATTCATTTTATATAATGTAAGTAATTCTATTAATAAAAATACCCCCCCCCCCACCAAAAAAAACTACATGCATTGAAAGGATGTCAGAATACGTTGAAAAATACATCCCCACCCATACCTAAACTCAATCCCTTTTTCGGACGTAACAAATAACTCATACAACAAAAGTTAATAAATATGAACACGCTACCACCCCTTGTCTGGATGATTGGATTTCTCTGTATCCTTGGTAACTGTAAATTATGAATTTCCCTTACAGTTAAAACTCAGTAAATTTAAAAAAATAAGTTACTCCAAAATTCGCTTGAGGATGAAATGGGACTAATGTTTTTAATTTAATTACAAAATTAAATTTGAAGTTTTTAGCTTCAGATTTTGAAACATCGTTATTACTGTGTAGCGAAAAAACATTTTAAATCAGTTAATTTATAATATTAATGCTCTGTAAATATACATTGAACACTATTTTGTAAAAAATAAAAATATCAATAAGAACACTGGATTACATATCTTACTGTTCTTTATTTTTATTTAAATACACACACACACACACAGACACACACACACACACAGACACACACACACACAGACACACACACACACACACATACATATATACATATATATATATATATATATATATATATATATATATATATAATATGGAGAAAACAACTGAAAAGTTGCAAATTTTAAAAAAATTGAATGTTTTTTTGGTGAAAGTGTTTGTTTATATTTTTTATATATATACATATTTGATATTTCAGATCTGCCCCGATCTTTCGTCAGAAATAAATTAAATAACTGTATTCAGAAGTTTGTATACAAGTAGCGTCCGTCGCGAGACGCGGACGTCACGTGATGTGGAATGCATCTGTGTTTGAATATTTCTAACGTAAATCCAACGATAATATTTTAGATGTTGTTTAATATATATATATATATATATATATATATATATATATATATATATATATATATATATATATATATATATATATATATATATATATCAGAATAATAAGAAAGAACAGTAGGATTTATAATCCGGTGCTCTTACCAATTCAGAATGGAATCATAATTTTAAAAAGAAAATAATTATAATATATATATATATATATATATATATATATATATATATATATATATATATATATATATATATTATTTTATCGCACGTCACAGCATGCGTGGTTAAAGGGTATGATATTTGCTGTCGTACATATTTCAAGATGTAATTTCTGTTAGTTGACAATTTCAGTAGGAGAGGATGTGTGGCACTTTTTTGTTGGATCAAGTGAGTTGGGGGAAGTCAATTTGCACATAACTGATAACTAACGCTAATTAAACAATAGTTGAATTTTCGTTTTCTTTTCTGTTTTTTTTTGTCAAGATCACAACATTTAGACCAATTAATTGTCGTGCACTTGGTAACGACGTTGACCGGAACTGAAGACAAGTGGCTTTCTTCCGCTGGGAAATGAATATAGGAAAACTGTAAGTAGATGAATAAATATGCCATTTATGACTGTTTTGGTCTGTTTGTAAATTGATCGTCTTGAATTAGCGACCTGATATCTGACAGTCACAATGCAATGATGATTTCTCTGTATACCCCCTTTATAACAACAAAAGCTTGATCCTTGCAACTGAATAGTAGTTACTCAATATATATATATATATATATCTTTAAAAAATATGATTCTTTCGCTACATAAGAGTTCTTATGTTTCAAAAACAAGAGCCAAAAGCAGTTTCATCCTCAAGCGAAATTTTTGGGAATAACTAATCTGGAATTTTACGCATCTTTATAAGCAAATTCATTCGTAGAATTAATTACTATGGAAACGGCTGAAGTGACCAGTCCAATAGGGGGCGTAAGGGTTAACAATTTGTATCAACGTATTAATCACCCTCGGAAAGAGGCCAAGCCAAGGCATGGCCGGCGTGTCCATTTTAAAGCGATCCGTCATACACGTAACACGTAGGTAACAAATAAGAAATAACGAAACACAACATGCTATTGCTTTTTATCATTTCTCTGAGGAAGCTTTAATAAAATGAAACATGTAAGATTATGATCTATTTTCTACTTGTTCTTTAACTTATCAGATATATATATATATATATATATATATATATATATATATATATATATATATATATATATATCACAAAAGGCGACTGTGTGTATGTGTCTGTCGATCTGTTTGTGTGTATGCTATTTATGTACCTCCAGATTTCTCAACAGATTTTGATAAAACTGTATACATATTTATCACTATAGATCAAGTCCTCTATTTCAATCTAAAGATCAGCCGAGTTTGGCAGAAATATCAATAAAACTAAAGGTGGGTACGATTTTTTGCAAAAAAGCAAAGAAAAATTATACGCGAACAAAATTTTTATTGGATGAGCTGATGTTTTTTGCACTTAATGCAAGACATAGTTCATGTTACGAGATTAATGTTGAGTTCTTGATAGTTTTTCTACGACATTGACCTCACACAAAAAATTGAAAAAAAAAACTGTGATAAAATCTGTTTTTCGTACTACTTAAAATAAAACTGGATTTTCATCCGATGCTTTCCAAATTGACAAAGTAAATTACACATATGACACACAAATTGTCTTGCGTGAATGTTTAGTTTAGATTATTTCAGTTAAGCAGACGAAATCTGCGACAAACTACGTCCAAAATCGGTTTTTGACATTTCGTGAGTAGTTTCTTCATATGATTCCATTCTAAATTAGAATTCGAACAGCATTTGATGCAAAGATTGTTTGAGAAGGACTATTGAAGCGTTAAAAGGGAAAAAATAATCCTAGCTTCACAGTAAACGTGCAAAGAAGGAGGGAGCGTTCAATTGTTTTAACTTGAATTAAGCTCGGACGGTTCATCCTTATTTTTATTTGATTATTAGATTTGTAAAAATGCCATACTATTTGAAAGTTATTACAGCCATAGGAAATTTACTGAATATCTAAAATATTGAAAGAATTTAACCCCGAGCAACGAACACACAATGAAGCATTATCGATGGAATTCTTTTATTAAGAACAGTCAAACACCCGCGAAGGACATACCATAGAAAAGATAAAGTTGGGAGTAGCTTAGTATACCGGCGGATTATGCACGCAAGCGAGGTTGCGGTTATATATTTACAGTCATGTACACAACGGATGGTACCTCGGCTAGTGTACACACATATATATATATATATATGTATATATATATATATATATATATATATATATATATATATATATATATATATATATATATATATATATATATGTAAAAATTTCTAAGAATTGACCTGTATAAAGAGACAATCTTTATAAAGGAACAAGAAAATAGGAAAAGTAGTTTTAGACAACGCGTTTCGTTCAATGTGGACTTTTTCAAGGCAAAAACGAAATGAATTTATTGTAACAGAGTATCTATAAGCAACAAACAAAATATAGTTAGCAACCAGAAGAATTTAGAAATGCTATGAATATACAATAGTGTGTCTAAATTCTTCTAGTTGCTAACGACGTTTTGTTTGTTGTTTATAGATATTCTGTTTCAATAAATTCATTTCGTTTTTTGCCTTGAAATAGTCAACATTAGACGAAACGCGTTGGCTAAATCTACATTTTTACTATGCTCTTTTCCCTTAATACTCACATGCACACACACACACACACACACACACACACACACACACACACATATATATTTATATATATATATATATATATATATATATATATATATATATATATATATATAATGATGATGAATTCGGAGACTTTAGAAATCCATTGCGAATAATTTATTTCATGATTATTATCAAGAGGTTTCTAAAGTTTCCGATTTCATCATTATTATATTTGCTCTCTTCTTACATTGAGCTCTCTTTGGATGTATATCCTCTTTGTATATATATATATATATATATATATATATATATATATAGATGTATATATATATATATAAAAGTGAACATAGAAGTCAACACTTAGAGCCGACAGTCTGTTTCATGCTAGATGCAATCGTCAGGCAACTAGTGCTGTTAGTTTTCTCGGCTTTTATTTTTGTAAGTGTTGACTTCTATGTTCACTTTTATATTTACACACGCTCTCTCTCTGATATTGAGCACTTTATCCCATAAATATAGCACATTTTTAGACTATATTTCTTCATATATATATATATATATATATATATATATATATATATATATATATAATTAAAATATCAAACTTTTGACAAAACGGTTAAATTAATGAAAAAGCATTCAATACAATTTTCACGAAACGAAATTGTAGAACAACTTAAAGCATGAACATTTTTAGAAAACCAGCCTCGCTGCTACTGTGTTTTCTACCAATCAGCTATTAAATTTTGATATTCCATCCCAATATATTCTAATGTACATAATTATGACGCTGGCGTAAAGAGGAGAAAGGAAGAAAGAAGTAAAGAGTGGTAAAGAAAAAGAAGCACACATTGGTATATTTCATATATATATCCCTACCTGGATTTATAGCATACCAGTAGAAATGTCCTTGCATGCTGTCCGATCTTTTGTTAAGCATGTTTTTCAGGCTACAACATAATTGCCATAAATTTAAACATTCTATTCCCGATATTAAATGCGCGCGTTTTTCTTAACACATCCCATTTCCCAATGGGACTTTTGTCATTTGTTCTGTAGTTCCCATACATAACTAGCAAGATTTGGGCTGGTTTTTTACCTTGGTAGTTGAAAGGAAGATTTGTGATTATAATATAACGTCTTGAACGATTCCTTCCGCAGAACCAATGTACACTTTTCTTCGTTCTTTATAGCAACTATTTTAGCTCGGTAAACAAAATCCTCCACTAGGCATTCACCATTCGGCGGACAATTTACTGCTTTCCGGCGACTGTATTTTTCTCGGCACTCTTCGCAGTTCAGTATCTTATCATTTTGCCCTTTTATTATTTTCCCCATGATTCTCATACGAATGTAACTGATTTTTACAGTGTTTTTATCGCAAAATTTGGGTAACATGGAATTTTTGGGGAAAAACTTTTTAAACATTCCTCAGGAGGTTATTCCAATCTTCTTTTCATCCTAAAATCAAAGGAGAGTTAAACCAAATAATATTTCTTTTTGTTTTTTGTCACACTTTTCAGTAGTTAGTACTGGTTAAAATACCAATTTGTCTTAATTTATGTAAAGTCATTTCATAGCCCCATTTGGTTTGACCAAATAGTGCTATATCTAAAAAAAAATTCCAGTTAATCTACACTGACTTCCGCTAGATATATTGGTGATTACTACTTAAGCGTGGTTCGACATACTGTTTACATAGAGCAGCTAACTGTTTTTTGTAACGGGAGAGACACGTCTATATATAAGATTTAATTCAAAATCAAGAACTTTTGAATTAATTTCTACCTCAATATCAAAACCAGGCTCTTTGAAAAGTTTAGTTTTTTTTATTATTCTATCATTCTCTGTTCGTTTATCTAACACCACGACCATCCCGATATAGTCACGGATCGTTAACATGTATAATTTTATTAAGTTCTACCAATAAATAGATCTCTGATAACTATATATCGTCGAATGATCCTTGAGGAACATAAAATTTACGTTTTTATATACTTGTATGTATGTAGATATTGTGAAAAAGGACTGATATACGACAGTATTCAATTAGGCTCGCATCTTCACATCCGTAAATTATTTTTAAAATTTTAATGCTTTCTTAAACTCCTGCTCAGATGCAGACGGATAAAAGTTCTTTATGTTGTGTTTAACTGAATAATTGCATTTCTTTATTTTCTGTCTTATCGAACCAAAATATGCAACCACTCGTTTTCCACCATAGAATTACTTGGATAGCTACCCGTAATTGATCACACATGTATTTTAATATTATTTTACTAATCTTATTACAACTAATAGTGTTCGTTGGGTTGATCAAAAGAAAAAACGGATTATTTAAAAAATACAGTTTGCCATAGTTGTCGGGATAAAAAAAGCAACCATAATAAGAAGAAATAAAACTATGGAATAAAATAATAGTAATAATGAAGAGTGTATAGAGCCAGAGTGTTGGGATAAAAAGCAACAATAATAAGATGGAATAAAACTAGTAATATAATAATGAATAAATAATAAGGAACAAAGCATTAATAATTCACTACATTTTATGATTTTCCTAAAATGCAAAAATATTGCCAAAATGATTAAATGTCTGACTTGTTAATCTGTACAGTTCCATTTCCTCATCAAGCGAATTTTGGAGTAACTTACTTTTTAAAATTTACGGTTGTTAACGGCACAGGAAAGATTCATAGTTTGAGGGTTTCCAAGGTTACCGATAAATCCATTCATCTAGACAAGGGGTGGTAGAGGGTTCAATTTTTAATTTTGTTTGTCTCAGTTAATAGTTACATTTGAAAGCGGGGTTATGTTTAGGGATGGGTAGGGATGTATCTTTTAACAAATTCTGACATCCGCTAAATTCATGTCATCTGGGTTTATTTCTAACGGCAAAAATTCTTATGGTATTATTTCTATTTGTATATTTAAAGATTTTGAGGGACTGTTTAGGTTAGAATATGTTTTATCCACCTTTCTAAAAAGTTATTTTTAATATTTAATATACTATACTCCTAGTTAAAAACCAAGTAAATGTATTAGGATTACTTACAGTATTTAAAATTATTTATTCTTATCGAGTATAAGTAAATATTATTTTATTTTATTTTATTTTATGTAAACTTTATGACAATGACGGCAAAGGTGGTTAAATTATTTCACTAATTCAATAAACTTAGTATTATAAATGTATATATGTATGTATAAAGGACATTTAATGTTCAATATTATATTCTAACTTATTAATTTCACATGACTTTCGGTGTTCACTTGGATTCTTTCCAGTGTTTGAATTGCTTATCGCTAAAAAAATGGCATAAGCATGATTAAAAAGACGCCAAACTTGACGAAAACAAAATTTTATCTTTTAAATGCTTATATTATGTGGAAGAGGAAAGAACAAAGTTTTTTTTCATTATTTTTAAAAAATTTTCTTTCTTTTTCGAACATTCTAAATTTTGATTAAAAAAAACCTTGTTTCTCTTTGTATCACCGGATCTAGTAACATAACATATAAAATTTTAAGCACGTTTTTTTTTGTATGACACACATTAATTTGGAAAATGTTGCAAAAATAAAAATAATTGTCGAATTTTAATGAAACTTTCAGAAACTATTCACAAATGATGGAACTTATTATAAATATGTTTTTTTTTATTAAAGTCATGGCAGAATTTTTTTTTTCGTATGTATTACCTCCCCTCCAACTAATTGTACGAAAACTCTATAATTTTAATTTTGAGGAGTTTAGTGATTATATTAGTTAAAAGCACAAGGCTTTGAGGAAACCAAATCATGTTTTTATTTTTTTTTTGATGGACCACCTCTACCTGAAAATCATCTCCGAAATGTAACATACAAAACTCATTAAAACAAAAATATTATTTAATTTCAAAAGCTTTTAATTGCTTTTATTTATTTTGATGAACATGGACAATATTGTCTGAAAGCAAAAATATATTTCGATAAAAAATAAATTTTTAAAACAATTATTTGTTGTTTCTGAAATAATTTTTTTAATTTTTACATTATGTTGCTAATTCTTATAAAATTAGGGAAAAGTTTGTACAACTTTACGAATGTTGTTATTAAGTAGATATATATTTACAGATTATAAATTCCAAAGCATATTACAAACTAACGAACAGATCTATATTAAAAAATTTAATTTGTCTCAATCATGTGTCAATAATGTGTCTGCCAATGAAATCTACGGAAGACCGGAAGTATCATGTGTGCAATAAAAAAACGTCACTTATAATACGTCAAAAATAATACTGTATAAATTTCATTGAATGAAATTTATACAGTATTATTTTTGTATTATGTCAGTTATGATATTTTTCTATGAGATATTTTTAAAATTTAATAAAGTGAGCATAAAAAAGACAATGAAATTTCATAAGTGTACTTTAAATTATAGCATAATTTAATGTACATGTCTTGTTAAATTTTATCTCACTCAGCCACAGCTGATTAAAATGCTTGTTTCTGTCATTTAGGAAAATCCAACAAAATATTAGGTAAATATTCTCATTCGTCAGCAACATTAAACCCATCATAGAATGCAAAGTTCTCAATCTTATGCGTGTAATGGGGAAAATCTTTGCTTAGAACTACAAAAAATGCAAAATTTACATTTTTTTTTTCTCATTTTGGCCCCTGAAAAAATTTCTTGAGTCATTTAAACTGACCAATTTTATTTTTAAATGAAAGATCATATTGTTTGCTTTCAGAAAATATCTAGTTTCATGGGGTTCACATAAATGTTCCTTGATATTTTCTTCAGATGATAAATCATTTTTTTTATTTTTACCCCCAAAAAAATATGAAAATTCATTTTTTTTTCAGAGAAAATAGGCTGTGACTTTTACTATGTTTGATTATTTTTACTGAGGATATAATTTTTTTTATGATAGATCTGAATTGACTTTATTTAGTAGGGTCTATATGGGCCCTGAAACAGCAGTGCAGCACTTGTATCTTAATTAATTTTTTTTTTTATAGTATTTATAATTTCTCCAGATAGTATCAACAAACTTATAGTGAAAGCTACAGTACTAAAAACACAAAAAAAATCCAAAAATTGGAATGCTGAAAGTTTTTTTACTTTAATTATTACAAGGTACTACTTAAGCAAGTCCAATTAAAAAAAATATGTCCATTCTGTACTTCCGTATGAGAACTCGAATCTCACGTCAGCTGTCAATAATTTATAATGACATCTTTCATCACTTGTCAAAACGTCGAAAATGTTAAGATCGGCGCCCTTTTATTTAAACAACATTTTTCTACGAAGAAAGTAAGTAAAAGTTTCTTTCAAAATATTTTAAATAAACTTTAAATTTTCTAATTTTCTTTGAATAAATTTTGAAAAACGTATAATTAAATTTTTAAACGATTTTTAAACAAGTAATTTAACTTATTTTTCAAAAATCAAAATTTTTTTAAAAAAATGGCTGATATCGAGTTTTTGTTCGATATTTCGTAAACAATATTTTTAACTAAAATTAAGACATGCTAAGAATGATTAAAAAATTTCAAAAAATATTCAAAAAATACTTTAGTGTTTCTTCTAAATAATGAAATATACATTTAACACGAAGAAAATTTTTTTTCATTAATTTTCAGGCCGTTTTTTTCGAGTTATCTATTTACATGAAGGTTCCTATGTTATGGTTAGAGTACGTTTTATTTAATTACAATTTTAAAAGATATTTAGGTTAGAATCTGTTTTATTTAATTTCAATTTTAAAACATTTTTAAAAATTCTACTTTCAAATTTAACTTTTTAATTTTAATCGGCTATATTTCTTTATAAACCAAGTAAATGTAATATAATTATCTACATTATTTAAAATTATTTATACCCATCAAATATGAGTATGTATAATAATCAGGTAATTTTTTTTTTTTTTTTTTTTTTTTATAGATTATTTAAAGATTATTTAAGGAAAACTTTTGGCAATGACGACAAAAAATAGCTATTTCATTTCTCTTATTCAGTAAATTTTTATTTTTTATAAACTTAGTAATATATAGTTTCTCATGTATGCATAAAGGACATGGGTCATTTAATGACCTACATATTCTAGCTCTTCTTATTAAGTTCCATTTCACTGTAGGTGTTTTATTGGATTCTTTTAGGTGCCAAAAGTACTTCGAAAGAGATGTTTGACTTTTATACTTATTTATCCTAAACGAGGATTGATGTTGGTAGAACCTCTTTTTGAACTCATGGCTAGTGCAACCTATATAAATTTTTATGTTTTCAGGGTTTTCAACAGAAGATATATTACATTGGTATACTACTGATTCTATGCAACATTTATTTTGTAAAGGACAGTTTTGAGGGTTTCTACAATTACATAATTTTTGTTCGCCCTCATTAGTTGTTGTTTGTATTTTTCACTTGTCTACAATTTTTTGGTTCTGGTATAAGTGTTTATTTAAGATATTAGTATTATGTTTCTTAATTATCTTTTCTAGGTTATCAGTACAGCTATAACTTAATTTTAGTGTATTTCTATTGAAAATGGTACTAAGTTTACTTCCACCGGGAAAATGCTTGAGTATTAATTCAAGGAATTTTTGTCCCAATTTGTTTTTTACCATTTGGTTGTATGGGGGTGTATACCAAATTATTTTCCTGCTTCTGTTTTTCCTATGTTTACCGTTTTCATTTTTAATATAAGTTAGTTTTAGGTTTTTGTAGCCACTATCTTTTAGAGCTTTATTATAGAAATTAATATGTTCGTCGAAAATCTTGTCATTTGCTGAATTTGTACTAATTCTTTTTCGGATAGATAAAGGTATATGTTTAATTATAGATGAGGGGTGATTTGATTTAGGGTGTATATATACAGGATTCGTATTGAGTTTTTTATAAGGTGTGTATGTATTGTTCTTTAAATCTAATGTTATATCAAGGAAGTTAACTTTTTTAATTTTAGTGCTAACGGTAATTTTTAAACCCATGCTTTTAAATTCTTTATATAATGCCTTTCTAATTTTGTCTATTCTGAAGTTAGTAGAATTCCTAATAACCATGAGACCATCGTCCCTGTATAGACCAATGTCAGTTGAATCAATATCACGATGCGCTGTTAGGTTGTATAAAATAAAAAGACCAATAAGATCAGAAGACTCAGCTGAGTCTAGTGATCCCATTGTGATGTCAAAGTGGTCATATGAATTTTTTACCCATTGCTCACCATTATGGATCAGTACCGATTTCTTCGCATTTAATATAATGTTCTTTTCATCCTCAGTAATATCCGTGTACTGGGTGGCAAAGTCCAACGCATTCAAGAACAGTTCTTTAGATATTGATGGGTAATAATTTTCAATATCGAACTGCATTAGTGTACAGTTGTTTTTTGCTTTTATACAGGTGAACCAGTTTATCACGTCTTCGGTATTTATCCAAAGTTTGAGGCCTATTTTATCTTTGATTTGTTTATTTATCCTTTCAAGGATCATTTTACTAATTTTTCCTATATCTGGTCTTGTAGGATTAATTATCCTTGTAGTTGGATTAGCCTCGAAATCTGGTTTGTGGTCTTTTAAGGTTATGTAGCTCTCTTTTTCAGATAATTTACCTACTCTGTCACTGATCTTCATTTTATCAGTGATTTTTTTACTACTATTATTGATATTCTGGACCATATTTAGGTTACTATTATTTGCTTTTTTGTAGTTCTTATGTAAGTCCTTATTGAATAGATCATTATAGTCTTTCGTGGTTGCCTTATAAAAGTTTCCAGTTTTGTCTGACTTTATTAAAATTTTATCAGAAGTGTTTATTATTTTCACTATTCTGTCTAGGTGTTTCTGGAAGTGGCATTTTTTCTCCCTGAAGTTTATGCTGTTTATCATATCCAAAAGGTCATTTTCAAAAGCCGACAAACTATGAACAAATGGTGCTGCTTTCTTGCTTTTAAAACCGTAAACCTCCTTGTTTTTATTTTGTAAATCATTCCGTTGAAGGAAGAAGTAGGCCTTCCATCTCATCCTTCGTATGAGTTCCTCCGTCTTTTGCATTAATGCAACGAAATATTCCTTTTTGTTTGTATTAGGAATGTTTTTCAGAGAAATTCCGAAATTTATTTTCTCCATATTTTCCTGATAAAAATAAAGATTTAAAGTGCTCGACTTTGATTAGGAGCCAATGTATGTATATATAAATAAAAAGGAAAGAACAGTAAGATATAAAATCTGGTGTTCTTATAGATATTTTTATTTTTACACAATAGTGCTCTATGTAAATTTAAATTTACAGAGCATTAATATTATAAATTAATATGGTCATCACTGTGTAGCGGTAAAACCATATTTTAAATCTATTAATTTATAATATTAATGCTCTGTAAATTTAAATTTACATAGAGCACTATTGTGTAAAAATAAAAATATCTATAAGAACACCAGATTTTATATCTTACTGTTCTTTCCTTTTTATTTATATATACATACATTGGCTCCTAATCAAAGTCGAGCACTTTAAATCTTTATTTTTATCAGGAAAATATGGAGAAAATAAATTTCGGAATTTCTCTGAAAAACATTCCTAATACAAACAAAAAGGAATATTTCGTTGCATTAATGCAAAAGACGGAGGAACTCATACGAAGGATGAGATGGAAGGCCTACTTCTTCCTTCAACGGAATGATTTACAAAATAAAAACAAGGAGGTTTACGATTTTAAAAGCAAGAAAGCAGCACCATTTGTTCATAGTTTGTCGGCTTTTGAAAATGACCTTTTGGATATGATAAACAGCATAAACTTCAGGGAGAAAAAATGCCACTTCCAGAAACACCTAGACAGAATAGTGAAAGTAATAAACACTTCTGATAAAATTTTAATAAAGTCAGACAAAACTGGAAACTTTTATAAGGCAACCACGAAAGACTATAATGATCTATTCAATAAGGACTTACATAAGAACTACAAAAAAGCAAATAATAGTAACCTAAATATGGTCCAGAATATCAATAATAGTAGTAAAAAAATCACTGATAAAATGAAGATCAGTGACAGAGTAGGTAAATTATCTGAAAAAGAGAGCTACATAACCTTAAAAGACCACAAACCAGATTTCGAGGCTAATCCAACTACAAGGATAATTAATCCTACAAGACCAGATATAGGAAAAATTAGTAAAATGATCCTTGAAAGGATAAATAAACAAATCAAAGATAAAATAGGCCTCAAACTTTGGATAAATACCGAAGACGTGATAAACTGGTTCACCTGTATAAAAGCAAAAAACAACTGTACACTAATGCAGTTCGATATTGAAAATTATTACCCATCAATATCTAAAGAACTGTTCTTGAATGCGTTGGACTTTGCCACCCAGTACACGGATATTACTGAGGATGAAAAGAACATTATATTAAATGCGAAGAAATCGGTACTGATCCATAATGGTGAGCAATGGGTAAAAAATTCATATGACCACTTTGACATCACAATGGGATCACTAGACTCAGCTGAGTCTTCTGATCTTATTGGTCTTTTTATTTTATACAACCTAACAGCGCATCGTGATATTGATTCAACTGACATTGGTCTATACAGGGACGATGGTCTCATGGTTATTAGGAATTCTACTAACTTCAGAATAGACAAAATTAGAAAGGCATTATATAAAGAATTTAAAAGCATGGGTTTAAAAATTACCGTTAGCACTAAAATTAAAAAAGTTAACTTCCTTGATATAACATTAGATTTAAAGAACAATACATACACACCTTATAAAAAACTCAATACGAATCCTGTATATATACACCCTAAATCAAATCACCCCTCATCTATAATTAAACATATACCTTTATCTATCCGAAAAAGAATTAGTACAAATTCAGCAAATGACAAGATTTTCGACGAACATATTAATTTCTATAATAAAGCTCTAAAAGATAGTGGCTACAAAAACCTAAAACTAACTTATATTAAAAATGAAAACGGTAAACATAGGAAAAACAGAAGCAGGAAAATAATTTGGTATACACCCCCATACAACCAAATGGTAAAAAACAAATTGGGACAAAAATTCCTTGAATTAATACTCAAGCATTTTCCCGGTGGAAGTAAACTTAGTACCATTTTCAATAGAAATACACTAAAATTAAGTTATAGCTGTACTGATAACCTAGAAAAGATAATTAAGAAACATAATACTAATATCTTAAATAAACACTTATACCAGAACCAAAAAATTGTAGACAAGGGAAAAATACAAACAACAACTAATGAGGGCGAACAAAAATTATGTAATTGTAGAAACCCTCAAAACTGTCCTTTACAAAATAAATGTTGCATAGAATCAGTAGTATACCAATGTAATATATCTTCTGTTGAAAACCCTGAAAACATAAAAATTTATATAGGTTGCACTAGCCATGAGTTCAAAAAGAGGTTCTACCAACATCAATCCTCGTTTAGGATAAATAAGTATAAAAGTCAAACATCTCTTTCGAAGTACTTTTGGCACCTAAAAGAATCCAATAAAACACCTACAGTGAAATGGAAGTTAATAAGAAGAGCTAGAATATGTAGGTCATTAAATGACCCATGTCCTTTATGCATACATGAGAAACTATATATTACTAAGTTTATAAAAAATAAAAATTTACTGAATCAGAGAAATGAAATAGCTATTTTTTGTCGTCATTGCCAAAAGTTTTCTTTAAATAATCTTTAAATAATCTATAAAAAAAAAAAAAAAAAAAAAAAAATTACCTGATTATTATACATACTCATATTTGATGGGTATAAATAATTTTAAATAATGTAGATAATTATATTACATTTACTTGGTTTATAAAGAAATATAGCCGATTAAAATTAAAAAGTTAAATTTGAAAGTAGAATTTTTAAAAATGTTTTAAAATTGAAATTAAATAAAACAGATTCTAACCTAAATATCTTTTAAAATTGTAATTAAATAAAACGTACTCTAACCATAACACCTCTCTCAAAGCAATTCAAACACTGGAAAGAATCCAAGTGAACACCGAAAGTCATGTGAAATTAATAAGTTAGAATATAATATTGAACATTAAATTCCTTTATACATACATATATACATTTATAATACTAAGTTTATTGAATTAGTGAAATAATTTAACCACCTTTGCCGTCATTGTCATAAAGTTTACATAAAATAAAATAAAATAAAATAATATTTACTTATACTCGATAAGAATAAATAATTTTAAATACTGTAAGTAATCCTAATACATTTACTTGGTTTTTAACTAGGAGTATAGTATATTAAATATTAAAAATAACTTATTAGAAAGGTGGATAAAACATATTCTAACCTAAACAGTCCCTCAAAATCTTTAAATATACAAATAGAAATAATACCATAAGAATTTTTGCCGTTAGAAATAAACCCAGATGACATGAATTTAGCGGATGTCAGAATTTGTTAAAAGATACATCCCTACCCATCCCTAAACATAACCCCGCTTTCAAATGTAACTATTAACTGAGACAACGAAAATTAAAAATTGAACCCTCTACCACCCCTTGTCTAGATGAATGGATTTATCGGTAACCTTGGAAACCCTCAAACTATGAATCTTTCCTGTGCCGTTAACAACCGTAAATTTTAAAAAGTAAGTTACTCCAAAATTCGCTTGATGAGGAAATGGAACTAATGTCTTTGGTTTAATAACAAAATTAAATTCAGGGGCTTTAGCTTCCATTTCTGAAACATGGTCATCACTGTGTAGCGGTAAAACCATATTTTAAATCTATTAATTTATAATATTAATGCTCTGTAAATTTAAATTTACATAGAGCACTATTGTGTAAAAATAAAAATATCTATAAGAACACCAGATTTTATATCTTACTGTTCTTTCCTTTTTATTTATATATACATACATTGGCTCCTAATCAAAGTCGAGCACTTTAAATCTTTATTTTTATCAGGAAAATATGGAGAAAATAAATTTCGGAATTTCTCTGAAAAACATTCCTAATACAAACAAAAAGGAATATTTCGTTGCATTAATGCAAAAGACGGAGGAACTCATACGAAGGATGAGATGGAAGGCCTACTTCTTCCTTCAACGGAATGATTTACAAAATAAAAACAAGGAGGTTTACGGTTTTAAAAGCAAGAAAGCAGCACCATTTGTTCATAGTTTGTCGGCTTTTGAAAATGACCTTTTGGATATGATAAACAGCATAAACTTCAGGGAGAAAAAATGCCACTTCCAGAAACACCTAGACAGAATAGTGAAAGTAATAAACACTTCTGATAAAATTTTAATAAAGTCAGACAAAACTGGAAACTTTTATAAGGCAACCACGAAAGACTATAATGATCTATTCAATAAGGACTTACATAAGAACTACAAAAAAGCAAATAATAGTAACCTAAATATGGTCCAGAATATCAATAATAGTAGTAAAAAAATCACTAATAAAATGAAGATCAGTGACAGAGTAGGTAAATTATCTGAAAAAGAGAGCTACATAACCTTAAAAGACCACAAACCAGATTTCGAGGCTAATCCAACTACAAGGATAATTAATCCTACAAGACCAGATATAGGAAAAATTAGTAAAATGATCCTTGAAAGGATAAATAAACAAATCAAAGATAAAATAGGCCTCAAACTTTGGATAAATACCGAAGACGTGATAAACTGGTTCACCTGTATAAAAGCAAAAAACAACTGTACACTAATGCAGTTCGATATTGAAAATTATTACCCATCAATATCTAAAGAACTGTTCTTGAATGCGTTGGACTTTGCCACCCAGTACACGGATATTACTGAGGATGAAAAGAACATTATATTAAATGCGAAGAAATCGGTACTGATCCATAATGGTGAGCAATGGGTAAAAAATTCATATGACCACTTTGACATCACAATGGGATCACTAGACTCAGCTGAGTCTTCTGATCTTATTGGTCTTTTTATTTTATACAACCTAACAGCGCATCGTGATATTGATTCAACTGACATTGGTCTATACAGGGACGATGGTCTCATGGTTATTAGGAATTCTACTAACTTCAGAATAGA
This sequence comes from Acanthosepion esculentum, assembly GCA_964036315.1. Taxonomy (NCBI): domain Eukaryota; kingdom Metazoa; phylum Mollusca; class Cephalopoda; order Sepiida; family Sepiidae; genus Acanthosepion; species Acanthosepion esculentum. The sequence continues at coordinate 6,085,842 of OZ038500.1, read as the reverse complement.
CAAAATTAGAAAGGCATTATATAAAGAATTTAAAAGCATGGGTTTAAAAATTACCGTTAGCACTAAAATTAAAAAAGTTAACTTCCTTGATATAACATTAGATTTAAAGAACAATACATACACACCTTATAAAAAACTCAATACGAATCCTGTATATATACACCCTAAATCAAATCACCCCTCATCTATAATTAAACATATACCTTTATCTATCCGAAAAAGAATTAGTACAAATTCAGCAAATGACAAGATTTTCGACGAACATATTAATTTCTATAATAAAGCTCTAAAAGATAGTGGCTACAAAAACCTAAAACTAACTTATATTAAAAATGAAAACGGTAAACATAGGAAAAACAGAAGCAGGAAAATAATTTGGTATACACCCCCATACAACCAAATGGTAAAAAACAAATTGGGACAAAAATTCCTTGAATTAATACTCAAGCATTTTCCCGATGGAAGTAAACTTAGTACCATTTTCAATAGAAATACACTAAAATTAAGTTATAGCTGTACTGATAACCTAGAAAAGATAATTAAGAAACATAATACTAATATCTTAAATAAACACTTATACCAGAACCAAAAAATTGTAGACAAGGGAAAAATACAAACAACAACTAATGAGGGCGAACAAAAATTATGTAATTGTAGAAACCCTCAAAACTGTCCTTTACAAAATAAATGTTGCATAGAATCAGTAGTATACCAATGTAATATATCTTCTGTTGAAAACCCTGAAAACATAAAAATTTATATAGGTTGCACTAGCCATGAGTTCAAAAAGAGGTTCTACCAACATCAATCCTCGTTTAGGATAAATAAGTATAAAAGTCAAACATCTCTTTCGAAGTACTTTTGGCACCTAAAAGAATCCAATAAAACACCTACAGTGAAATGGAAGTTAATAAGAAGAGCTAGAATATGTAGGTCATTAAATGACCCATGTCCTTTATGCATACATGAGAAACTATATATTACTAAGTTTATAAAAAATAAAAATTTACTGAATCAGAGAAATGAAATAGCTATTTTTTGTCGTCATTGCCAAAAGTTTTCTTTAAATAATCTTTAAATAATCTATAAAAAAAAAAAAAAAAAAAAAAAAAAAATTACCTGATTATTATACATACTCATATTTGATGGGTATAAATAATTTTAAATAATGTAGATAATTATATTACATTTACTTGGTTTATAAAGAAATATAGCCGATTAAAATTAAAAAGTTAAATTTGAAAGTAGAATTTTTAAAAATGTTTTAAAATTGAAATTAAATAAAACAGATTCTAACCTAAATATCTTTTAAAATTGTAATTAAATAAAACGTACTCTAACCATAACACCTCTCTCAAAGCAATTCAAACACTGGAAAGAATCCAAGTGAACACCGAAAGTCATGTGAAATTAATAAGTTAGAATATAATATTGAACATTAAATGTCCTTTATACATACATATATACATTTATAATACTAAGTTTATTGAATTAGTGAAATAATTTAACCACCTTTGCCGTCATTGTCATAAAGTTTACATAAAATAAAATAAAATAAAATAATATTTACTTATACTCGATAAGAATAAATAATTTTAAATACTGTAAGTAATCCTAATACATTTACTTGGTTTTTAACTAGGAGTATAGTATATTAAATATTAAAAATAACTTTTTAGAAAGGTGGATAAAACATATTCTAACCTAAACAGTCCCTCAAAATCTTTAAATATACAAATAGAAATAATACCATAAGAATTTTTGCCGTTAGAAATAAACCCAGATGACATGAATTTAGCGGATGTCAGAATTTGTTAAAAGATACATCCCTACCCATCCCTAAACATAACCCCGCTTTCAAATGTAACTATTAACTGAGACAACGAAAATTAAAAATTGAACCCTCTACCACCCCTTGTCTAGATGAATGGATTTATCGGTAACCTTGGAAACCCTCAAACTATGAATCTTTCCTGTGCCGTTAACAACCGTAAATTTTAAAAAGTAAGTTACTCCAAAATTCGCTTGATGAGGAAATGGAACTAATGTCTTTGGTTTAATAACAAAATTAAATTCAGGGGCTTTAGCTTCCATTTCTGAAACATGGTCATCACTGTGTAGCGGTAAAACCATATTTTAAATCTATTAATTTATAATATTAATGCTCTGTAAATTTAAATTTACATAGAGCACTATTGTGTAAAAATAAAAATATCTATAAGAACACCAGATTTTATATCTTACTGTTCTTTCCTTTTTATTTATATATACATACATTGGCTCCTAATCAAAGTCGAGCACTTTAAATCTTTATTTTTATCAGGAAAATATGGAGAAAATAAATTTCGGAATTTCTCTGAAAAACATTCCTAATACAAACAAAAAGGAATATTTCGTTGCATTAATGCAAAAGACGGAGGAACTCATACGAAGGATGAGATGGAAGGCCTACTTCTTCCTTCAACGGAATGATTTACAAAATAAAAACAAGGAGGTTTACGGTTTTAAAAGCAAGAAAGCAGCACCATTTGTTCATAGTTTGTCGGCTTTTGAAAATGACCTTTTGGATATGATAAACAGCATAAACTTCAGGGAGAAAAAATGCCACTTCCAGAAACACCTAGACAGAATAGTGAAAATAATAAACACTTCTGATAAAATTTTAATAAAGTCAGACAAAACTGGAAACTTTTATAAGGCAACCACGAAAGACTATAATGATCTATTCAATAAGGACTTACATAAGAACTACAAAAAAGCAAATAATAGTAACCTAAATATGGTCCAGAATATCAATAATAGTAGTAAAAAAATCACTGATAAAATGAAGATCAGTGACAGAGTAGGTAAATTATCTGAAAAAGAGAGCTACATAACCTTAAAAGACCACAAACCAGATTTCGAGGCTAATCCAACTACAAGGATAATTAATCCTACAAGACCAGATATAGGAAAAATTAGTAAAATGATCCTTGAAAGGATAAATAAACAAATCAAAGATAAAATAGGCCTCAAACTTTGGATAAATACCGAAGACGTGATAAACTGGTTCACCTGTATAAAAGCAAAAAACAACTGTACACTAATGCAGTTCGATATTGAAAATTATTACCCATCAATATCTAAAGAACTGTTCTTGAATGCGTTGGACTTTGCCACCCAGTACACGGATATTACTGAGGATGAAAAGAACATTATATTAAATGCGAAGAAATCGGTACTGATCCATAATGGTGAGCAATGGGTAAAAAATTCATATGACCACTTTGACATCACAATGGGATCACTAGACTCAGCTGAGTCTTCTGATCTTATTGGTCTTTTTATTTTATACAACCTAACAGCGCATCGTGATATTGATTCAACTGACATTGGTCTATACAGGGACGATGGTCTCATGGTTATTAGGAATTCTACTAACTTCAGAATAGACAAAATTAGAAAGGCATTATATAAAGAATTTAAAAGCATGGGTTTAAAAATTACCGTTAGCACTAAAATTAAAAAAGTTAACTTCCTTGATATAACATTAGATTTAAAGAACAATACATACACACCTTATAAAAAACTCAATACGAATCCTGTATATATACACCCTAAATCAAATCACCCCTCATCTATAATTAAACATATACCTTTATCTATCCGAAAAAGAATTAGTACAAATTCAGCAAATGACAAGATTTTCGACGAACATATTAATTTCTATAATAAAGCTCTAAAAGATAGTGGCTACAAAAACCTAAAACTAACTTATATTAAAAATGAAAACGGTAAACATAGGAAAAACAGAAGCAGGAAAATAATTTGGTATACACCCCCATACAACCAAATGGTAAAAAACAAATTGGGACAAAAATTCCTTGAATTAATACTCAAGCATTTTCCCGGTGGAAGTAAACTTAGTACCATTTTCAATAGAAATACACTAAAATTAAGTTATAGCTGTACTGATAACCTAGAAAAGATAATTAAGAAACATAATACTAATATCTTAAATAAACACTTATACCAGAACCAAAAAATTGTAGACAAGGGAAAAATACAAACAACAACTAATGAGGGCGAACAAAAATTATGTAATTGTAGAAACCCTCAAAACTGTCCTTTACAAAATAAATGTTGCATAGAATCAGTAGTATACCAATGTAATATATCTTCTGTTGAAAACCCTGAAAACATAAAAATTTATATAGGTTGCACTAGCCATGAGTTCAAAAAGAGGTTCTACCAACATCAATCCTCGTTTAGGATAAATAAGTATAAAATTCAAACATCTCTTTCGAAGTACTTTTGGCACCTAAAAGAATCCAATAAAACACCTACAGTGAAATGGAAGTTAATAAGAAGAGCTAGAATATGTAGGTCATTAAATGACCCATGTCCTTTATGCATACATGAGAAACTATATATTACTAAGTTTATAAAAAATAAAAATTTACTGAATCAGAGAAATGAAATAGCTATTTTTTGTCGTCATTGCCAAAAGTTTTCTTTAAATAATCTTTAAATAATCTATAAAAAAAAAAAAAAAAAAAAAAAAAAATTACCTGATTATTATACATACTCATATTTGATGGGTATAAATAATTTTAAATAATGTAGATAATTATATTACATTTACTTGGTTTATAAAGAAATATAGCCGATTAAAATTAAAAAGTTAAATTTGAAAGTAGAATTTTTAAAAATGTTTTAAAATTGAAATTAAATAAAACAGATTCTAACCTAAATATCTTTTAAAATTGTAATTAAATAAAACGTACTCTAACCATAACACCTCTCTCAAAGCAATTCAAACACTGGAAAGAATCCAAGTGAACACCGAAAGTCATGTGAAATTAATAAGTTAGAATATAATATTGAACATTAAATGTCCTTTATACATACATATATACATTTATAATACTAAGTTTATTGAATTAGTGAAATAATTTAACCACCTTTGCCGTCATTGTCATAAAGTTTACATAAAATAAAATAAAATAAAATAATATTTACTTATACTCGATAAGAATAAATAATTTTAAATACTGTAAGTAATCCTAATACATTTACTTGGTTTTTAACTAGGAGTATAGTATATTAAATATTAAAAATAACTTTTTAGAAAGGTGGATAAAACATATTCTAACCTAAACAGTCCCTCAAAATCTTTAAATATACAAATAGAAATAATACCATAAGAATTTTTGCCGTTAGAAATAAACCCAGATGACATGAATTTAGCGGATGTCAGAATTTGTTAAAAGATACATCCCTACCCATCCCTAAACATAACCCCGCTTTCAAATGTAACTATTAACTGAGACAACGAAAATTAAAAATTGAACCCTCTACCACCCCTTGTCTAGATGAATGGATTTATCGGTAACCTTGGAAACCCTCAAACTATGAATCTTTCCTGTGCCGTTAACAACCGTAAATTTTAAAAAGTAAGTTACTCCAAAATTCGCTTGATGAGGAAATGGAACTAATGTCTTTGGTTTAATAACAAAATTAAATTCAGGGGCTTTAGCTTCCATTTCTGAAACATGGTCATCACTGTGTAGCGGTAAAACCATATTTTAAATCTATTAATTTATAATATTAATGCTCTGTAAATTTAAATTTACATAGAGCACTATTGTGTAAAAATAAAAATATCTATAAGAACACCAGATTTTATATCTTACTGTTCTTTCCTTTTTATTTATATATACATACATTGGCTCCTAATCAAAGTCGAGCACTTTAAATCTTTATTTTTATCAGGAAAATATGGAGAAAATAAATTTCGGAATTTCTCTGAAAAACATTCCTAATACAAACAAAAAGGAATATTTCGTTGCATTAATGCAAAAGACGGAGGAACTCATACGAAGGATGAGATGGAAGGCCTACTTCTTCCTTCAACGGAATGATTTACAAAATAAAAACAAGGAGGTTTACGGTTTTAAAAGCAAGAAAGCAGCACCATTTGTTCATAGTTTGTCGGCTTTTGAAAATGACCTTTTGGATATGATAAACAGCATAAACTTCAGGGAGAAAAAATGCCACTTCCAGAAACACCTAGACAGAATAGTGAAAATAATAAACACTTCTGATAAAATTTTAATAAAGTCAGACAAAACTGGAAACTTTTATAAGGCAACCACGAAAGACTATAATGATCTATTCAATAAGGACTTACATAAGAACTACAAAAAAGCAAATAATAGTAACCTAAATATGGTCCAGAATATCAATAATAGTAGTAAAAAAATCACTGATAAAATGAAGATCAGTGACAGAGTAGGTAAATTATCTGAAAAAGAGAGCTACATAACCTTAAAAGACCACAAACCAGATTTCGAGGCTAATCCAACTACAAGGATAATTAATCCTACAAGACCAGATATAGGAAAAATTAGTAAAATGATCCTTGAAAGGATAAATAAACAAATCAAAGATAAAATAGGCCTCAAACTTTGGATAAATACCGAAGACGTGATAAACTGGTTCACCTGTATAAAAGCAAAAAACAACTGTACACTAATGCAGTTCGATATTGAAAATTATTACCCATCAATATCTAAAGAACTGTTCTTGAATGCGTTGGACTTTGCCACCCAGTACACGGATATTACTGAGGATGAAAAGAACATTATATTAAATGCGAAGAAATCGGTACTGATCCATAATGGTGAGCAATGGGTAAAAAATTCATATGACCACTTTGACATCACAATGGGATCACTAGACTCAGCTGAGTCTTCTGATCTTATTGGTCTTTTTATTTTATACAACCTAACAGCGCATCGTGATATTGATTCAACTGACATTGGTCTATACAGGGACGATGGTCTCATGGTTATTAGGAATTCTACTAACTTCAGAATAGACAAAATTAGAAAGGCATTATATAAAGAATTTAAAAGCATGGGTTTAAAAATTACCGTTAGCACTAAAATTAAAAAAGTTAACTTCCTTGATATAACATTAGATTTAAAGAACAATACATACACACCTTATAAAAAACTCAATACGAATCCTGTATATATACACCCTAAATCAAATCACCCCTCATCTATAATTAAACATATACCTTTATCTATCCGAAAAAGAATTAGTACAAATTCAGCAAATGACAAGATTTTCGACGAACATATTAATTTCTATAATAAAGCTCTAAAAGATAGTGGCTACAAAAACCTAAAACTAACTTATATTAAAAATGAAAACGGTAAACATAGGAAAAACAGAAGCAGGAAAATAATTTGGTATACACCCCCATACAACCAAATGGTAAAAAACAAATTGGGACAAAAATTCCTTGAATTAATACTCAAGCATTTTCCCGGTGGAAGTAAACTTAGTACCATTTTCAATAGAAATACACTAAAATTAAGTTATAGCTGTACTGATAACCTAGAAAAGATAATTAAGAAACATAATACTAATATCTTAAATAAACACTTATACCAGAACCAAAAAATTGTAGACAAGGGAAAAATACAAACAACAACTAATGAGGGCGAACAAAAATTATGTAATTGTAGAAACCCTCAAAACTGTCCTTTACAAAATAAATGTTGCATAGAATCAGTAGTATACCAATGTAATATATCTTCTGTTGAAAACCCTGAAAACATAAAAATTTATATAGGTTGCACTAGCCATGAGTTCAAAAAGAGGTTCTACCAACATCAATCCTCGTTTAGGATAAATAAGTATAAAATTCAAACATCTCTTTCGAAGTACTTTTGGCACCTAAAAGAATCCAATAAAACACCTACAGTGAAATGGAAGTTAATAAGAAGAGCTAGAATATGTAGGTCATTAAATGACCCATGTCCTTTATGCATACATGAGAAACTATATATTACTAAGTTTATAAAAAATAAAAATTTACTGAATCAGAGAAATGAAATAGCTATTTTTTGTCGTCATTGCCAAAAGTTTTCTTTAAATAATCTTTAAATAATCTATAAAAAAAAAAAAAAAAAAAAAAAAAAATTACCTGATTATTATACATACTCATATTTGATGGGTATAAATAATTTTAAATAATGTAGATAATTATATTACATTTACTTGGTTTATAAAGAAATATAGCCGATTAAAATTAAAAAGTTAAATTTGAAAGTAGAATTTTTAAAAATGTTTTAAAATTGAAATTAAATAAAACAGATTCTAACCTAAATATCTTTTAAAATTGTAATTAAATAAAACGTACTCTAACCATAACACCTCTCTCAAAGCAATTCAAACACTGGAAAGAATCCAAGTGAACACCGAAAGTCATGTGAAATTAATAAGTTAGAATATAATATTGAACATTAAATGTCCTTTATACATACATATATACATTTATAATACTAAGTTTATTGAATTAGTGAAATAATTTAACCACCTTTGCCGTCATTGTCATAAAGTTTACATAAAATAAAATAAAATAAAATAATATTTACTTATACTCGATAAGAATAAATAATTTTAAATACTGTAAGTAATCCTAATACATTTACTTGGTTTTTAACTAGGAGTATAGTATATTAAATATTAAAAATAACTTTTTAGAAAGGTGGATAAAACATATTCTAACCTAAACAGTCCCTCAAAATCTTTAAATATACAAATAGAAATAATACCATAAGAATTTTTGCCGTTAGAAATAAACCCAGATGACATGAATTTAGCGGATGTCAGAATTTGTTAAAAGATACATCCCTACCCATCCCTAAACATAACCCCGCTTTCAAATGTAACTATTAACTGAGACAACGAAAATTAAAAATTGAACCCTCTACCACCCCTTGTCTAGATGAATGGATTTATCGGTAACCTTGGAAACCCTCAAACTATGAATCTTTCCTGTGCCGTTAACAACCGTAAATTTTAAAAAGTAAGTTACTCCAAAATTCGCTTGATGAGGAAATGGAACTAATGTCTTTGGTTTAATAACAAAATTAAATTCAGGGGCTTTAGCTTCCATTTCTGAAACATGGTCATCACTGTGTAGCGGTAAAACCATATTTTAAATCTATTAATTTATAATATTAATGCTCTGTAAATTTAAATTTACATAGAGCACTATTGTGTAAAAATAAAAATATCTATAAGAACACCAGATTTTATATCTTACTGTTCTTTCCTTTTTATTTATATATACATACATTGGCTCCTAATCAAAGTCGAGCACTTTAAATCTTTATTTTTATCAGGAAAATATGGAGAAAATAAATTTCGGAATTTCTCTGAAAAACATTCCTAATACAAACAAAAAGGAATATTTCGTTGCATTAATGCAAAAGACGGAGGAACTCATACGAAGGATGAGATGGAAGGCCTACTTCTTCCTTCAACGGAATGATTTACAAAATAAAAACAAGGAGGTTTACGGTTTTAAAAGCAAGAAAGCAGCACCATTTGTTCATAGTTTGTCGGCTTTTGAAAATGACCTTTTGGATATGATAAACAGCATAAACTTCAGGGAGAAAAAATGCCACTTCCAGAAACACCTAGACAGAATAGTGAAAATAATAAACACTTCTGATAAAATTTTAATAAAGTCAGACAAAACTGGAAACTTTTATAAGGCAACCACGAAAGACTATAATGATCTATTCAATAAGGACTTACATAAGAACTACAAAAAAGCAAATAATAGTAACCTAAATATGGTCCAGAATATCAATAATAGTAGTAAAAAAATCACTGATAAAATGAAGATCAGTGACAGAGTAGGTAAATTATCTGAAAAAGAGAGCTACATAACCTTAAAAGACCACAAACCAGATTTCGAGGCTAATCCAACTACAAGGATAATTAATCCTACAAGACCAGATATAGGAAAAATTAGTAAAATGATCCTTGAAAGGATAAATAAACAAATCAAAGATAAAATAGGCCTCAAACTTTGGATAAATACCGAAGACGTGATAAACTGGTTCACCTGTATAAAAGCAAAAAACAACTGTACACTAATGCAGTTCGATATTGAAAATTATTACCCATCAATATCTAAAGAACTGTTCTTGAATGCGTTGGACTTTGCCACCCAGTACACGGATATTACTGAGGATGAAAAGAACATTATATTAAATGCGAAGAAATCGGTACTGATCCATAATGGTGAGCAATGGGTAAAAAATTCATATGACCACTTTGACATCACAATGGGATCACTAGACTCAGCTGAGTCTTCTGATCTTATTGGTCTTTTTATTTTATACAACCTAACAGCGCATCGTGATATTGATTCAACTGACATTGGTCTATACAGGGACGATGGTCTCATGGTTATTAGGAATTCTACTAACTTCAGAATAGACAAAATTAGAAAGGCATTATATAAAGAATTTAAAAGCATGGGTTTAAAAATTACCGTTAGCACTAAAATTAAAAAAGTTAACTTCCTTGATATAACATTAGATTTAAAGAACAATACATACACACCTTATAAAAAACTCAATACGAATCCTGTATATATACACCCTAAATCAAATCACCCCTCATCTATAATTAAACATATACCTTTATCTATCCGAAAAAGAATTAGTACAAATTCAGCAAATGACAAGATTTTCGACGAACATATTAATTTCTATAATAAAGCTCTAAAAGATAGTGGCTACAAAAACCTAAAACTAACTTATATTAAAAATGAAAACGGTAAACATAGGAAAAACAGAAGCAGGAAAATAATTTGGTATACACCCCCATACAACCAAATGGTAAAAAACAAATTGGGACAAAAATTCCTTGAATTAATACTCAAGCATTTTCCCGGTGGAAGTAAACTTAGTACCATTTTCAATAGAAATACACTAAAATTAAGTTATAGCTGTACTGATAACCTAGAAAAGATAATTAAGAAACATAATACTAATATCTTAAATAAACACTTATACCAGAACCAAAAAATTGTAGACAAGGGAAAAATACAAACAACAACTAATGAGGGCGAACAAAAATTATGTAATTGTAGAAACCCTCAAAACTGTCCTTTACAAAATAAATGTTGCATAGAATCAGTAGTATACCAATGTAATATATCTTCTGTTGAAAACCCTGAAAACATAAAAATTTATATAGGTTGCACTAGCCATGAGTTCAAAAAGAGGTTCTACCAACATCAATCCTCGTTTAGGATAAATAAGTATAAAATTCAAACATCTCTTTCGAAGTACTTTTGGCACCTAAAAGAATCCAATAAAACACCTACAGTGAAATGGAAGTTAATAAGAAGAGCTAGAATATGTAGGTCATTAAATGACCCATGTCCTTTATGCATACATGAGAAACTATATATTACTAAGTTTATAAAAAATAAAAATTTACTGAATCAGAGAAATGAAATAGCTATTTTTTGTCGTCATTGCCAAAAGTTTTCTTTAAATAATCTTTAAATAATCTATAAAAAAAAAAAAAAAAAAAAAAAAAAATTACCTGATTATTATACATACTCATATTTGATGGGTATAAATAATTTTAAATAATGTAGATAATTATATTACATTTACTTGGTTTATAAAGAAATATAGCCGATTAAAATTAAAAAGTTAAATTTGAAAGTAGAATTTTTAAAAATGTTTTAAAATTGAAATTAAATAAAACAGATTCTAACCTAAATATCTTTTAAAATTGTAATTAAATAAAACGTACTCTAACCATAACACCTCTCTCAAAGCAATTCAAACACTGGAAAGAATCCAAGTGAACACCGAAAGTCATGTGAAATTAATAAGTTAGAATATAATATTGAACATTAAATGTCCTTTATACATACATATATACATTTATAATACTAAGTTTATTGAATTAGTGAAATAATTTAACCACCTTTGCCGTCATTGTCATAAAGTTTACATAAAATAAAATAAAATAAAATAATATTTACTTATACTCGATAAGAATAAATAATTTTAAATACTGTAAGTAATCCTAATACATTTACTTGGTTTTTAACTAGGAGTATAGTATATTAAATATTAAAAATAACTTTTTAGAAAGGTGGATAAAACATATTCTAACCTAAACAGTCCCTCAAAATCTTTAAATATACAAATAGAAATAATACCATAAGAATTTTTGCCGTTAGAAATAAACCCAGATGACATGAATTTAGCGGATGTCAGAATTTGTTAAAAGATACATCCCTACCCATCCCTAAACATAACCCCGCTTTCAAATGTAACTATTAACTGAGACAACGAAAATTAAAAATTGAACCCTCTACCACCCCTTGTCTAGATGAATGGATTTATCGGTAACCTTGGAAACCCTCAAACTATGAATCTTTCCTGTGCCGTTAACAACCGTAAATTTTAAAAAGTAAGTTACTCCAAAATTCGCTTGATGAGGAAATGGAACTAATGTCTTTGGTTTAATAACAAAATTAAATTCAGGGGCTTTAGCTTCCATTTCTGAAACATGGTCATCACTGTGTAGCGGTAAAACCATATTTTAAATCTATTAATTTATAATATTAATGCTCTGTAAATTTAAATTTACATAGAGCACTATTGTGTAAAAATAAAAATATCTATAAGAACACCAGATTTTATATCTTACTGTTCTTTCCTTTTTATTTATATATACATACATTGGCTCCTAATCAAAGTCGAGCACTTTAAATCTTTATTTTTATCAGGAAAATATGGAGAAAATAAATTTCGGAATTTCTCTGAAAAACATTCCTAATACAAACAAAAAGGAATATTTCGTTGCATTAATGCAAAAGACGGAGGAACTCATACGAAGGATGAGATGGAAGGCCTACTTCTTCCTTCAACGGAATGATTTACAAAATAAAAACAAGGAGGTTTACGGTTTTAAAAGCAAGAAAGCAGCACCATTTGTTCATAGTTTGTCGGCTTTTGAAAATGACCTTTTGGATATGATAAACAGCATAAACTTCAGGGAGAAAAAATGCCACTTCCAGAAACACCTAGACAGAATAGTGAAAATAATAAACACTTCTGATAAAATTTTAATAAAGTCAGACAAAACTGGAAACTTTTATAAGGCAACCACGAAAGACTATAATGATCTATTCAATAAGGACTTACATAAGAACTACAAAAAAGCAAATAATAGTAACCTAAATATGGTCCAGAATATCAATAATAGTAGTAAAAAAATCACTGATAAAATGAAGATCAGTGACAGAGTAGGTAAATTATCTGAAAAAGAGAGCTACATAACCTTAAAAGACCACAAACCAGATTTCGAGGCTAATCCAACTACAAGGATAATTAATCCTACAAGACCAGATATAGGAAAAATTAGTAAAATGATCCTTGAAAGGATAAATAAACAAATCAAAGATAAAATAGGCCTCAAACTTTGGATAAATACCGAAGACGTGATAAACTGGTTCACCTGTATAAAAGCAAAAAACAACTGTACACTAATGCAGTTCGATATTGAAAATTATTACCCATCAATATCTAAAGAACTGTTCTTGAATGCGTTGGACTTTGCCACCCAGTACACGGATATTACTGAGGATGAAAAGAACATTATATTAAATGCGAAGAAATCGGTACTGATCCATAATGGTGAGCAATGGGTAAAAAATTCATATGACCACTTTGACATCACAATGGGATCACTAGACTCAGCTGAGTCTTCTGATCTTATTGGTCTTTTTATTTTATACAACCTAACAGCGCATCGTGATATTGATTCAACTGACATTGGTCTATACAGGGACGATGGTCTCATGGTTATTAGGAATTCTACTAACTTCAGAATAGACAAAATTAGAAAGGCATTATATAAAGAATTTAAAAGCATGGGTTTAAAAATTACCGTTAGCACTAAAATTAAAAAAGTTAACTTCCTTGATATAACATTAGATTTAAAGAACAATACATACACACCTTATAAAAAACTCAATACGAATCCTGTATATATACACCCTAAATCAAATCACCCCTCATCTATAATTAAACATATACCTTTATCTATCCGAAAAAGAATTAGTACAAATTCAGCAAATGACAAGATTTTCGACGAACATATTAATTTCTATAATAAAGCTCTAAAAGATAGTGGCTACAAAAACCTAAAACTAACTTATATTAAAAATGAAAACGGTAAACATAGGAAAAACAGAAGCAGGAAAATAATTTGGTATACACCCCCATACAACCAAATGGTAAAAAACAAATTGGGACAAAAATTCCTTGAATTAATACTCAAGCATTTTCCCGGTGGAAGTAAACTTAGTACCATTTTCAATAGAAATACACTAAAATTAAGTTATAGCTGTACTGATAACCTAGAAAAGATAATTAAGAAACATAATACTAATATCTTAAATAAACACTTATACCAGAACCAAAAAATTGTAGACAAGGGAAAAATACAAACAACAACTAATGAGGGCGAACAAAAATTATGTAATTGTAGAAACCCTCAAAACTGTCCTTTACAAAATAAATGTTGCATAGAATCAGTAGTATACCAATGTAATATATCTTCTGTTGAAAACCCTGAAAACATAAAAATTTATATAGGTTGCACTAGCCATGAGTTCAAAAAGAGGTTCTACCAACATCAATCCTCGTTTAGGATAAATAAGTATAAAAGTCAAACATCTCTTTCGAAGTACTTTTGGCACCTAAAAGAATCCAATAAAACACCTACAGTGAAATGGAAGTTAATAAGAAGAGCTAGAATATGTAGGTCATTAAATGACCCATGTCCTTTATGCATACATGAGAAACTATATATTACTAAGTTTATAAAAAATAAAAATTTACTGAATCAGAGAAATGAAATAGCTATTTTTTGTCGTCATTGCCAAAAGTTTTCTTTAAATAATCTTTAAATAATCTATAAAAAAAAAAAAAAAAAAAAAAAAAAATTACCTGATTATTATACATACTCATATTTGATGGGTATAAATAATTTTAAATAATGTAGATAATTATATTACATTTACTTGGTTTATAAAGAAATATAGCCGATTAAAATTAAAAAGTTAAATTTGAAAGTAGAATTTTTAAAAATGTTTTAAAATTGAAATTAAATAAAACAGATTCTAACCTAAATATCTTTTAAAATTGTAATTAAATAAAACGTACTCTAACCATAACACCTCTCTCAAAGCAATTCAAACACTGGAAAGAATCCAAGTGAACACCGAAAGTCATGTGAAATTAATAAGTTAGAATATAATATTGAACATTAAATGTCCTTTATACATACATATATACATTTATAATACTAAGTTTATTGAATTAGTGAAATAATTTAACCACCTTTGCCGTCATTGTCATAAAGTTTACATAAAATAAAATAAAATAAAATAATATTTACTTATACTCGATAAGAATAAATAATTTTAAATACTGTAAGTAATCCTAATACATTTACTTGGTTTTTAACTAGGAGTATAGTATATTAAATATTAAAAATAACTTTTTAGAAAGGTGGATAAAACATATTCTAACCTAAACAGTCCCTCAAAATCTTTAAATATACAAATAGAAATAATACCATAAGAATTTTTGCCGTTAGAAATAAACCCAGATGACATGAATTTAGCGGATGTCAGAATTTGTTAAAAGATACATCCCTACCCATCCCTAAACATAACCCCGCTTTCAAATGTAACTATTAACTGAGACAACGAAAATTAAAAATTGAACCCTCTACCACCCCTTGTCTAGATGAATGGATTTATCGGTAACCTTGGAAACCCTCAAACTATGAATCTTTCCTGTGCCGTTAACAACCGTAAATTTTAAAAAGTAAGTTACTCCAAAATTCGCTTGATGAGGAAATGGAACTAATGTCTTTGGTTTAATAACAAAATTAAATTCAGGGGCTTTAGCTTCCATTTCTGAAACATGGTCATCACTGTGTAGCGGTAAAACCATATTTTAAATCTATTAATTTATAATATTAATGCTCTGTAAATTTAAATTTACATAGAGCACTATTGTGTAAAAATAAAAATATCTATAAGAACACCAGATTTTATATCTTACTGTTCTTTCCTTTTTATTTATATATACATACATTGGCTCCTAATCAAAGTCGAGCACTTTAAATCTTTATTTTTATCAGGAAAATATGGAGAAAATAAATTTCGGAATTTCTCTGAAAAACATTCCTAATACAAACAAAAAGGAATATTTCGTTGCATTAATGCAAAAGACGGAGGAACTCATACGAAGGATGAGATGGAAGGCCTACTTCTTCCTTCAACGGAATGATTTACAAAATAAAAACAAGGAGGTTTACGATTTTAAAAGCAAGAAAGCAGCACCATTTGTTCATAGTTTGTCGGCTTTTGAAAATGACCTTTTGGATATGATAAACAGCATAAACTTCAGGGAGAAAAAATGCCACTTCCAGAAACACCTAGACAGAATAGTGAAAGTAATAAACACTTCTGATAAAATTTTAATAAAGTCAGACAAAACTGGAAACTTTTATAAGGCAACCACGAAAGACTATAATGATCTATTCAATAAGGACTTACATAAGAACTACAAAAAAGCAAATAATAGTAACCTAAATATGGTCCAGAATATCAATAATAGTAGTAAAAAAATCACTGATAAACTGAAGATCAGTGCCAGAGTAGGTAAATTATCTGAAAAAGAGAGCTACATAACCTTAAAAGACCACAAACCAGATTTCGAGGCTAATCCAACTACAAGGATAATTAATCCTACAAGACCAGATATAGGAAAAATTAGTAAAATGATCCTTGAAAGGATAAATAAACAAATCAAAGATAAAATAGGCCTCAAACTTTGGATAAATACCGAAGACGTGATAAACTGGTTCACCTGTATAAAAGCAAAAAACAACTGTACACTAATGCAGTTCGATATTGAAAATTATTACCCATCAATATCTAAAGAACTGTTCTTGAATGCGTTGGACTTTGCCACCCAGTACACGGATATTACTGAGGATGAAAAGAACATTATATTAAATGCGAAGAAATCGGTACTGATCCATAATGGTGAGCAATGGGTAAAAAATTCATATGACCACTTTGACATCACAATGGGATCACTAGACTCAGCTGAGTCTTCTGATCTTATTGGTCTTTTTATTTTATACAACCTAACAGCGCATCGTGATATTGATTCAACTGACATTGGTCTATACAGGGACGATGGTCTCATGGTTATTAGGAATTCTACTAACTTCAGAATAGACAAAATTAGAAAGGCATTATATAAAGAATTTAAAAGCATGGGTTTAAAAATTACCGTTAGCACTAAAATTAAAAAAGTTAACTTCCTTGATATAACATTAGATTTAAAGAACAATACATACACACCTTATAAAAAACTCAATACGAATCCTGTATATATACACCCTAAATCAAATCACCCCTCATCTATAATTAAACATATACCTTTATCTATCCGAAAAAGAATTAGTACAAATTCAGCAAATGACAAGATTTTCGACGAACATATTAATTTCTATAATAAAGCTCTAAAAGATAGTGGCTACAAAAACCTAAAACTAACTTATATTAAAAATGAAAACGGTAAACATAGGAAAAACAGAAGCAGGAAAATAATTTGGTATACACCCCCATACAACCAAATGGTAAAAAACAAATTGGGACAAAAATTCCTTGAATTAATACTCAAGCATTTTCCCGGTGGAAGTAAACTTAGTACCATTTTCAATAGAAATACACTAAAATTAAGTTATAGCTGTACTGATAACCTAGAAAAGATAATTAAGAAACATAATACTAATATCTTAAATAAACACTTATACCAGAACCAAAAAATTGTAGACAAGGGAAAAATACAAACAACAACTAATGAGGGCGAACAAAAATTATGTAATTGTAGAAACCCTCAAAACTGTCCTTTACAAAATAAATGTTGCATAGAATCAGTAGTATACCAATGTAATATATCTTCTGTTGAAAACCCTGAAAACATAAAAATTTATATAGGTTGCACTAGCCATGAGTTCAAAAAGAGGTTCTACCAACATCAATCCTCGTTTAGGATAAATAAGTATAAAAGTCAAACATCTCTTTCGAAGTACTTTTGGCACCTAAAAGAATCCAATAAAACACCTACAGTGAAATGGAAGTTAATAAGAAGAGCTAGAATATGTAGGTCATTAAATGACCCATGTCCTTTATGCATACATGAGAAACTATATATTACTAAGTTTATAAAAAATAAAAATTTACTGAATCAGAGAAATGAAATAGCTATTTTTTGTCGTCATTGCCAAAAGTTTTCTTTAAATAATCTTTAAATAATCTATAAAAAAAAAAAAAAAAAAAAAAAAAAATTACCTGATTATTATACATACTCATATTTGATGGGTATAAATAATTTTAAATAATGTAGATAATTATATTACATTTACTTGGTTTATAAAGAAATATAGCCGATTAAAATTAAAAAGTTAAATTTGAAAGTAGAATTTTTAAAAATGTTTTAAAATTGAAATTAAATAAAACAGATTCTAACCTAAATATCTTTTAAAATTGTAATTAAATAAAACGTACTCTAACCATAACACCTCTCTCAAAGCAATTCAAACACTGGAAAGAATCCAAGTGAACACCGAAAGTCATGTGAAATTAATAAGTTAGAATATAATATTGAACATTAAATGTCCTTTATACATACATATATACATTTATAATACTAAGTTTATTGAATTAGTGAAATAATTTAACCACCTTTGCCGTCATTGTCATAAAGTTTACATAAAATAAAATAAAATAAAATAATATTTACTTATACTCGATAAGAATAAATAATTTTAAATACTGTAAGTAATCCTAATACATTTACTTGGTTTTTAACTAGGAGTATAGTATATTAAATATTAAAAATAACTTTTTAGAAAGGTGGATAAAACATATTCTAACCTAAACAGTCCCTCAAAATCTTTAAATATACAAACAGAAATAATACCATAAGAATTTTTGCCGTTAGAAATAAACCCAGATGACATGAATTTAGCGGATGTCAGAATTTGTTAAAAGATACATCCCTACCCATCCCTAAACATAACCCCGCTTTCAAATGTAACTATTAACTGAGACAACGAAAATTAAAAATTGAACCCTCTACCACCCCTTGTCTAGATGAATGGATTTATCGGTAACCTTGGAAACCCTCAAACTATGAATCTTTCCTGTGCCGTTAACAACCGTAAATTTTAAAAAGTAAGTTACTCCAAAATTCGCTTGATGAGGAAATGGAACTAATGTCTTTGGTTTAATAACAAAATTAAATTCAGGGGCTTTAGCTTCCATTTCTGAAACATGGTCATCACTGTGTAGCGGTAAAACCATATTTTAAATCTATTAATTTATAATATTAATGCTCTGTAAATTTAAATTTACATAGAGCACTATTGTGTAAAAATAAAAATATCTATAAGAACACCAGATTTTATATCTTACTGTTCTTTCCTTTTTATTTATATATACATACATTGGCTCCTAATCAAAGTCGAGCACTTTAAATCTTTATTTTTATCAGGAAAATATGGAGAAAATAAATTTCGGAATTTCTCTGAAAAACATTCCTAATACAAACAAAAAGGAATATTTCGTTGCATTAATGCAAAAGACGGAGGAACTCATACGAAGGATGAGATGGAAGGCCTACTTCTTCCTTCAACGGAATGATTTACAAAATAAAAACAAGGAGGTTTACGGTTTTAAAAGCAAGAAAGCAGCACCATTTGTTCATAGTTTGTCGGCTTTTGAAAATGACCTTTTGGATATGATAAACAGCATAAACTTCAGGGAGAAAAAATGCCACTTCCAGAAACACCTAGACAGAATAGTGAAAGTAATAAACACTTCTGATAAAATTTTAATAAAGTCAGACAAAACTGGAAACTTTTATAAGGCAACCACGAAAGACTATAATGATCTATTCAATAAGGACTTACATAAGAACTACAAAAAAGCAAATAATAGTAACCTAAATATGGTCCAGAATATCAATAATAGTAGTAAAAAAATCACTGATAAACTGAAGATCAGTGACAGAGTAGGTAAATTATCTGAAAAAGAGAGCTACATAACCTTAAAAGACCACAAACCAGATTTCGAGGCTAATCCAACTACAAGGATAATTAATCCTACAAGACCAGATATAGGAAAAATTAGTAAAATGATCCTTGAAAGGATAAATAAACAAATCAAAGATAAAATAGGCCTCAAACTTTGGATAAATACCGAAGACGTGATAAACTGGTTCACCTGTATAAAAGCAAAAAACAACTGTACACTAATGCAGTTCGATATTGAAAATTATTACCCATCAATATCTAAAGAACTGTTCTTGAATGCGTTGGACTTTGCCACCCAGTACACGGATATTACTGAGGATGAAAAGAACATTATATTAAATGCGAAGAAATCGGTACTGATCCATAATGGTGAGCAATGGGTAAAAAATTCATATGACCACTTTGACATCACAATGGGATCACTAGACTCAGCTGAGTCTTCTGATCTTATTGGTCTTTTTATTTTATACAACCTAACAGCGCATCGTGATATTGATTCAACTGACATTGGTCTATACAGGGACGATGGTCTCATGGTTATTAGGAATTCTACTAACTTCAGAATAGACAAAATTAGAAAGGCATTATATAAAGAATTTAAAAGCATGGGTTTAAAAATTACCGTTAGCACTAAAATTAAAAAAGTTAACTTCCTTGATATAACATTAGATTTAAAGAACAATACATACACACCTTATAAAAAACTCAATACGAATCCTGTATATATACACCCTAAATCAAATCACCCCTCATCTATAATTAAACATATACCTTTATCTATCCGAAAAAGAATTAGTACAAATTCAGCAAATGACAAGATTTTCGACGAACATATTAATTTCTATAATAAAGCTCTAAAAGATAGTGGCTACAAAAACCTAAAACTAACTTATATTAAAAATGAAAACGGTAAACATAGGAAAAACAGAAGCAGGAAAATAATTTGGTATACACCCCCATACAACCAAATGGTAAAAAACAAATTGGGACAAAAATTCCTTGAATTAATACTCAAGCATTTTCCCGGTGGAAGTAAACTTAGTACCATTTTCAATAGAAATACACTAAAATTAAGTTATAGCTGTACTGATAACCTAGAAAAGATAATTAAGAAACATAATACTAATATCTTAAATAAACACTTATACCAGAACCAAAAAATTGTAGACAAGGGAAAAATACAAACAACAACTAATGAGGGCGAACAAAAATTATGTAATTGTAGAAACCCTCAAAACTGTCCTTTACAAAATAAATGTTGCATAGAATCAGTAGTATACCAATGTAATATATCTTCTGTTGAAAACCCTGAAAACATAAAAATTTATATAGGTTGCACTAGCCATGAGTTCAAAAAGAGGTTCTACCAACATCAATCCTCGTTTAGGATAAATAAGTATAAAAGTCAAACATCTCTTTCGAAGTACTTTTGGCACCTAAAAGAATCCAATAAAACACCTACAGTGAAATGGAAGTTAATAAGAAGAGCTAGAATATGTAGGTCATTAAATGACCCATGTCCTTTATGCATACATGAGAAACTATATATTACTAAGTTTATAAAAAATAAAAATTTACTGAATCAGAGAAATGAAATAGCTATTTTTTGTCGTCATTGCCAAAAGTTTTCTTTAAATAATCTTTAAATAATCTATAAAAAAAAAAAAAAAAAAATTACCTGATTATTATACATACTCATATTTGATAATTTGGTAATTATATTACATTTACTTGGTTTATAAAGAAATATAGCCGATTAAAATTAAAAAGTTAAATTTGAAAGTAGAATTTTTAAAAATGTTTTAAAATTGAAATTAAATAAAACAGATTCTAACCTAAATATCTTTTAAAATTGTAATTAAATAAAACGTACTCTAACCATAACACCTCTCTCAAAGCAATTCAAACACTGGAAAGAATCCAAGTGAACACCGAAAGTCATGTGAAATTAATAAGTTAGAATATAATATTGAACATTAAATGTCCTTTATACATACATATATACATTTATAATACTAAGTTTATTGAATTAGTGAAATAATTTAACCACCTTTGCCGTCATTGTCATAAAGTTTACATAAAATAAAATAAAATAAAATAATATTTACTTATACTCGATAAGAATAAATAATTTTAAATACTGTAAGTAATCCTAATACATTTACTTGGTTTTTAACTAGGAGTATAGTATATTAAATATTAAAAATAACTTTTTAGAAAGGTGGATAAAACATATTCTAACCTAAACAGTCCCTCAAAATCTTTAAATATACAAACAGAAATAATACCATAAGAATTTTTGCCGTTAGAAATAAACCCAGATGACATGAATTTAGCGGATGTCAGAATTTGTTAAAAGATACATCCCTACCCATCCCTAAACATAACCCCGCTTTCAAATGTAACTATTAACTGAGACAACGAAAATTAAAAATTGAACCCTCTACCACCCCTTGTCTAGATGAATGGATTTATCGGTAACCTTGGAAACCCTCAAACTATGAATCTTTCCTGTGCCGTTAACAACCGTAAATTTTAAAAAGTAAGTTACTCCAAAATTCGCTTGATGAGGAAATGGAACTAATGTCTTTGGTTTAATAACAAAATTAAATTCAGGGGCTTTAGCTTCCATTTCTGAAACATGGTCATCACTGTGTAGCGGTAAAACCATATTTTAAATCTATTAATTTATAATATTAATGCTCTGTAAATTTAAATTTACATAGAGCACTATTGTGTAAAAATAAAAATATCTATAAGAACACCAGATTTTATATCTTACTGTTCTTTCCTTTTTATTTATATATACATACATTGGCTCCTAATCAAAGTCGAGCACTTTAAATCTTTATTTTTATCAGGAAAATATGGAGAAAATAAATTTCGGAATTTCTCTGAAAAACATTCCTAATACAAACAAAAAGGAATATTTCGTTGCATTAATGCAAAAGACGGAGGAACTCATACGAAGGATGAGATGGAAGGCCTACTTCTTCCTTCAACGGAATGATTTACAAAATAAAAACAAGGAGGTTTACGGTTTTAAAAGCAAGAAAGCAGCACCATTTGTTCATAGTTTGTCGGCTTTTGAAAATGACCTTTTGGATATGATAAACAGCATAAACTTCAGGGAGAAAAAATGCCACTTCCAGAAACACCTAGACAGAATAGTGAAAGTAATAAACACTTCTGATAAAATTTTAATAAAGTCAGACAAAACTGGAAACTTTTATAAGGCAACCACGAAAGACTATAATGATCTATTCAATAAGGACTTACATAAGAACTACAAAAAAGCAAATAATAGTAACCTAAATATGGTCCAGAATATCAATAATAGTAGTAAAAAAATCACTGATAAACTGAAGATCAGTGACAGAGTAGGTAAATTATCTGAAAAAGAGAGCTACATAACCTTAAAAGACCACAAACCAGATTTCGAGGCTAATCCAACTACAAGGATAATTAATCCTACAAGACCAGATATAGGAAAAATTAGTAAAATGATCCTTGAAAGGATAAATAAACAAATCAAAGATAAAATAGGCCTCAAACTTTGGATAAATACCGAAGACGTGATAAACTGGTTCACCTGTATAAAAGCAAAAAACAACTGTACACTAATGCAGTTCGATATTGAAAATTATTACCCATCAATATCTAAAGAACTGTTCTTGAATGCGTTGGACTTTGCCACCCAGTACACGGATATTACTGAGGATGAAAAGAACATTATATTAAATGCGAAGAAATCGGTACTGATCCATAATGGTGAGCAATGGGTAAAAAATTCATATGACCACTTTGACATCACAATGGGATCACTAGACTCAGCTGAGTCTTCTGATCTTATTGGTCTTTTTATTTTATACAACCTAACAGCGCATCGTGATATTGATTCAACTGACATTGGTCTATACAGGGACGATGGTCTCATGGTTATTAGGAATTCTACTAACTTCAGAATAGACAAAATTAGAAAGGCATTATATAAAGAATTTAAAAGCATGGGTTTAAAAATTACCGTTAGCACTAAAATTAAAAAAGTTAACTTCCTTGATATAACATTAGATTTAAAGAACAATACATACACACCTTATAAAAAACTCAATACGAATCCTGTATATATACACCCTAAATCAAATCACCCCTCATCTATAATTAAACATATACCTTTATCTATCCGAAAAAGAATTAGTACAAATTCAGCAAATGACAAGATTTTCGACGAACATATTAATTTCTATAATAAAGCTCTAAAAGATAGTGGCTACAAAAACCTAAAACTAACTTATATTAAAAATGAAAACGGTAAACATAGGAAAAACAGAAGCAGGAAAATAATTTGGTATACACCCCCATACAACCAAATGGTAAAAAACAAATTGGGACAAAAATTCCTTGAATTAATACTCAAGCATTTTCCCGGTGGAAGTAAACTTAGTACCATTTTCAATAGAAATACACTAAAATTAAGTTATAGCTGTACTGATAACCTAGAAAAGATAATTAAGAAACATAATACTAATATCTTAAATAAACACTTATACCAGAACCAAAAAATTGTAGACAAGGGAAAAATACAAACAACAACTAATGAGGGCGAACAAAAATTATGTAATTGTAGAAACCCTCAAAACTGTCCTTTACAAAATAAATGTTGCATAGAATCAGTAGTATACCAATGTAATATATCTTCTGTTGAAAACCCTGAAAACATAAAAATTTATATAGGTTGCACTAGCCATGAGTTCAAAAAGAGGTTCTACCAACATCAATCCTCGTTTAGGATAAATAAGTATAAAAGTCAAACATCTCTTTCGAAGTACTTTTGGCACCTAAAAGAATCCAATAAAACACCTACAGTGAAATGGAAGTTAATAAGAAGAGCTAGAATATGTAGGTCATTAAATGACCCATGTCCTTTATGCATACATGAGAAACTATATATTACTAAGTTTATAAAAAATAAAAATTTACTGAATCAGAGAAATGAAATAGCTATTTTTTGTCGTCATTGCCAAAAGTTTTCTTTAAATAATCTTTAAATAATCTATAAAAAAAAAAAAAAAAAAAAAAAAAAATTACCTGATTATTATACATACTCATATTTGATGGGTATAAATAATTTTAAATAATGTAGATAATTATATTACATTTACTTGGTTTATAAAGAAATATAGCCGATTAAAATTAAAAAGTTAAATTTGAAAGTAGAATTTTTAAAAATGTTTTAAAATTGAAATTAAATAAAACAGATTCTAACCTAAATATCTTTTAAAATTGTAATTAAATAAAACGTACTCTAACCATAACACCTCTCTCAAAGCAATTCAAACACTGGAAAGAATCCAAGTGAACACCGAAAGTCATGTGAAATTAATAAGTTAGAATATAATATTGAACATTAAATGTCCTTTATACATACATATATACATTTATAATACTAAGTTTATTGAATTAGTGAAATAATTTAACCACCTTTGCCGTCATTGTCATAAAGTTTACATAAAATAAAATAAAATAAAATAATATTTACTTATACTCGATAAGAATAAATAATTTTAAATACTGTAAGTAATCCTAATACATTTACTTGGTTTTTAACTAGGAGTATAGTATATTAAATATTAAAAATAACTTTTTAGAAAGGTGGATAAAACATATTCTAACCTAAACAGTCCCTCAAAATCTTTAAATATACAAACAGAAATAATACCATAAGAATTTTTGCCGTTAGAAATAAACCCAGATGACATGAATTTAGCGGATGTCAGAATTTGTTAAAAGATACATCCCTACCCATCCCTAAACATAACCCCGCTTTCAAATGTAACTATTAACTGAGACAACGAAAATTAAAAATTGAACCCTCTACCACCCCTTGTCTAGATGAATGGATTTATCGGTAACCTTGGAAACCCTCAAACTATGAATCTTTCCTGTGCCGTTAACAACCGTAAATTTTAAAAAGTAAGTTACTCCAAAATTCGCTTGATGAGGAAATGGAACTAATGTCTTTGGTTTAATAACAAAATTAAATTCAGGGGCTTTAGCTTCCATTTCTGAAACATGGTCATCACTGTGTAGCGGTAAAACCATATTTTAAATCTATTAATTTATAATATTAATGCTCTGTAAATTTAAATTTACATAGAGCACTATTGTGTAAAAATAAAAATATCTATAAGAACACCAGATTTTATATCTTACTGTTCTTTCCTTTTTATTTATATATACATACATTGGCTCCTAATCAAAGTCGAGCACTTTAAATCTTTATTTTTATCAGGAAAATATGGAGAAAATAAATTTCGGAATTTCTCTGAAAAACATTCCTAATACAAACAAAAAGGAATATTTCGTTGCATTAATGCAAAAGACGGAGGAACTCATACGAAGGATGAGATGGAAGGCCTACTTCTTCCTTCAACGGAATGATTTACAAAATAAAAACAAGGAGGTTTACGGTTTTAAAAGCAAGAAAGCAGCACCATTTGTTCATAGTTTGTCGGCTTTTGAAAATGACCTTTTGGATATGATAAACAGCATAAACTTCAGGGAGAAAAAATGCCACTTCCAGAAACACCTAGACAGAATAGTGAAAGTAATAAACACTTCTGATAAAATTTTAATAAAGTCAGACAAAACTGGAAACTTTTATAAGGCAACCACGAAAGACTATAATGATCTATTCAATAAGGACTTACATAAGAACTACAAAAAAGCAAATAATAGTAACCTAAATATGGTCCAGAATATCAATAATAGTAGTAAAAAAATCACTGATAAACTGAAGATCAGTGACAGAGTAGGTAAATTATCTGAAAAAGAGAGCTACATAACCTTAAAAGACCACAAACCAGATTTCGAGGCTAATCCAACTACAAGGATAATTAATCCTACAAGACCAGATATAGGAAAAATTAGTAAAATGATCCTTGAAAGGATAAATAAACAAATCAAAGATAAAATAGGCCTCAAACTTTGGATAAATACCGAAGACGTGATAAACTGGTTCACCTGTATAAAAGCAAAAAACAACTGTACACTAATGCAGTTCGATATTGAAAATTATTACCCATCAATATCTAAAGAACTGTTCTTGAATGCGTTGGACTTTGCCACCCAGTACACGGATATTACTGAGGATGAAAAGAACATTATATTAAATGCGAAGAAATCGGTACTGATCCATAATGGTGAGCAATGGGTAAAAAATTCATATGACCACTTTGACATCACAATGGGATCACTAGACTCAGCTGAGTCTTCTGATCTTATTGGTCTTTTTATTTTATACAACCTAACAGCGCATCGTGATATTGATTCAACTGACATTGGTCTATACAGGGACGATGGTCTCATGGTTATTAGGAATTCTACTAACTTCAGAATAGACAAAATTAGAAAGGCATTATATAAAGAATTTAAAAGCATGGGTTTAAAAATTACCGTTAGCACTAAAATTAAAAAAGTTAACTTCCTTGATATAACATTAGATTTAAAGAACAATACATACACACCTTATAAAAAACTCAATACGAATCCTGTATATATACACCCTAAATCAAATCACCCCTCATCTATAATTAAACATATACCTTTATCTATCCGAAAAAGAATTAGTACAAATTCAGCAAATGACAAGATTTTCGACGAACATATTAATTTCTATAATAAAGCTCTAAAAGATAGTGGCTACAAAAACCTAAAACTAACTTATATTAAAAATGAAAACGGTAAACATAGGAAAAACAGAAGCAGGAAAATAATTTGGTATACACCCCCATACAACCAAATGGTAAAAAACAAATTGGGACAAAAATTCCTTGAATTAATACTCAAGCATTTTCCCGGTGGAAGTAAACTTAGTACCATTTTCAATAGAAATACACTAAAATTAAGTTATAGCTGTACTGATAACCTAGAAAAGATAATTAAGAAACATAATACTAATATCTTAAATAAACACTTATACCAGAACCAAAAAATTGTAGACAAGGGAAAAATACAAACAACAACTAATGAGGGCGAACAAAAATTATGTAATTGTAGAAACCCTCAAAACTGTCCTTTACAAAATAAATGTTGCATAGAATCAGTAGTATACCAATGTAATATATCTTCTGTTGAAAACCCTGAAAACATAAAAATTTATATAGGTTGCACTAGCCATGAGTTCAAAAAGAGGTTCTACCAACATCAATCCTCGTTTAGGATAAATAAGTATAAAAGTCAAACATCTCTTTCGAAGTACTTTTGGCACCTAAAAGAATCCAATAAAACACCTACAGTGAAATGGAAGTTAATAAGAAGAGCTAGAATATGTAGGTCATTAAATGACCCATGTCCTTTATGCATACATGAGAAACTATATATTACTAAGTTTATAAAAAATAAAAATTTACTGAATCAGAGAAATGAAATAGCTATTTTTTGTCGTCATTGCCAAAAGTTTTCTTTAAATAATCTTTAAATAATCTATAAAAAAAAAAAAAAAAAAAAAAAAAAAATTACCTGATTATTATACATACTCATATTTGATGGGTATAAATAATTTTAAATAATGTAGATAATTATATTACATTTACTTGGTTTATAAAGAAATATAGCCGATTAAAATTAAAAAGTTAAATTTGAAAGTAGAATTTTTAAAAATGTTTTAAAATTGAAATTAAATAAAACAGATTCTAACCTAAATATCTTTTAAAATTGTAATTAAATAAAACGTACTCTAACCATAACACCTCTCTCAAAGCAATTCAAACACTGGAAAGAATCCAAGTGAACACCGAAAGTCATGTGAAATTAATAAGTTAGAATATAATATTGAACATTAAATGTCCTTTATACATACATATATACATTTATAATACTAAGTTTATTGAATTAGTGAAATAATTTAACCACCTTTGCCGTCATTGTCATAAAGTTTACATAAAATA
The DNA here is from genome assembly GCA_964036315.1 of Acanthosepion esculentum. Taxonomy (NCBI): domain Eukaryota; kingdom Metazoa; phylum Mollusca; class Cephalopoda; order Sepiida; family Sepiidae; genus Acanthosepion; species Acanthosepion esculentum. Next base: position 6,056,875 of record OZ038500.1, on the reverse strand, counting down.
AAATAAAATAAAATAATATTTACTTATACTCGATAAGAATAAATAATTTTAAATACTGTAAGTAATCCTAATACATTTACTTGGTTTTTAACTAGGAGTATAGTATATTAAATATTAAAAATAACTTTTTAGAAAGGTGGATAAAACATATTCTAACCTAAACAGTCCCTCAAAATCTTTAAATATACAAACAGAAATAATACCATAAGAATTTTTGCCGTTAGAAATAAACCCAGATGACATGAATTTAGCGGATGTCAGAATTTGTTAAAAGATACATCCCTACCCATCCCTAAACATAACCCCGCTTTCAAATGTAACTATTAACTGAGACAACGAAAATTAAAAATTGAACCCTCTACCACCCCTTGTCTAGATGAATGGATTTATCGGTAACCTTGGAAACCCTCAAACTATGAATCTTTCCTGTGCCGTTAACAACCGTAAATTTTAAAAAGTAAGTTACTCCAAAATTCGCTTGATGAGGAAATGGAACTAATGTCTTTGGTTTAATAACAAAATTAAATTCAGGGGCTTTAGCTTCCATTTCTGAAACATGGTCATCACTGTGTAGCGGTAAAACCATATTTTAAATCTATTAATTTATAATATTAATGCTCTGTAAATTTAAATTTACATAGAGCACTATTGTGTAAAAATAAAAATATCTATAAGAACAACAGATTTTATATCTTACTGTTCTTTCCTTTTTATTTATATATACATACATTGGCTCCTAATCAAAGTCGAGCACTTTAAATCTTTATTTTTATCAGGAAAATATGGAGAAAATAAATTTCGGAATTTCTCTGAAAAACATTCCTAATACAAACAAAAAGGAATATTTCGTTGCATTAATGCAAAAGACGGAGGAACTCATACGAAGGATGAGATGGAAGGCCTACTTCTTCCTTCAACGGAATGATTTACAAAATAAAAACAAGGAGGTTTACGGTTTTAAAAGCAAGAAAGCAGCACCATTTGTTCATAGTTTGTCGGCTTTTGAAAATGACCTTTTGGATATGATAAACAGCATAAACTTCAGGGAGAAAAAATGCCACTTCCAGAAACACCTAGACAGAATAGTGAAAGTAATAAACACTTCTGATAAAATTTTAATAAAGTCAGACAAAACTGGAAACTTTTATAAGGCAACCACGAAAGACTATAATGATCTATTCAATAAGGACTTACATAAGAACTACAAAAAAGCAAATAATAGTAACCTAAATATGGTCCAGAATATCAATAATAGTAGTAAAAAAATCACTGATAAACTGAAGATCAGTGACAGAGTAGGTAAATTATCTGAAAAAGAGAGCTACATAACCTTAAAAGACCACAAACCAGATTTCGAGGCTAATCCAACTACAAGGATAATTAATCCTACAAGACCAGATATAGGAAAAATTAGTAAAATGATCCTTGAAAGGATAAATAAACAAATCAAAGATAAAATAGGCCTCAAACTTTGGATAAATACCGAAGACGTGATAAACTGGTTCACCTGTATAAAAGCAAAAAACAACTGTACACTAATGCAGTTCGATATTGAAAATTATTACCCATCAATATCTAAAGAACTGTTCTTGAATGCGTTGGACTTTGCCACCCAGTACACGGATATTACTGAGGATGAAAAGAACATTATATTAAATGCGAAGAAATCGGTACTGATCCATAATGGTGAGCAATGGGTAAAAAATTCATATGACCACTTTGACATCACAATGGGATCACTAGACTCAGCTGAGTCTTCTGATCTTATTGGTCTTTTTATTTTATACAACCTAACAGCGCATCGTGATATTGATTCAACTGACATTGGTCTATACAGGGACGATGGTCTCATGGTTATTAGGAATTCTACTAACTTCAGAATAGACAAAATTAGAAAGGCATTATATAAAGAATTTAAAAGCATGGGTTTAAAAATTACCGTTAGCACTAAAATTAAAAAAGTTAACTTCCTTGATATAACATTAGATTTAAAGAACAATACATACACACCTTATAAAAAACTCAATACGAATCCTGTATATATACACCCTAAATCAAATCACCCCTCATCTATAATTAAACATATACCTTTATCTATCCGAAAAAGAATTAGTACAAATTCAGCAAATGACAAGATTTTCGACGAACATATTAATTTCTATAATAAAGCTCTAAAAGATAGTGGCTACAAAAACCTAAAACTAACTTATATTAAAAATGAAAACGGTAAACATAGGAAAAACAGAAGCAGGAAAATAATTTGGTATACACCCCCATACAACCAAATGGTAAAAAACAAATTGGGACAAAAATTCCTTGAATTAATACTCAAGCATTTTCCCGGTGGAAGTAAACTTAGTACCATTTTCAATAGAAATACACTAAAATTAAGTTATAGCTGTACTGATAACCTAGAAAAGATAATTAAGAAACATAATACTAATATCTTAAATAAACACTTATACCAGAACCAAAAAATTGTAGACAAGGGAAAAATACAAACAACAACTAATGAGGGCGAACAAAAATTATGTAATTGTAGAAACCCTCAAAACTGTCCTTTACAAAATAAATGTTGCATAGAATCAGTAGTATACCAATGTAATATATCTTCTGTTGAAAACCCTGAAAACATAAAAATTTATATAGGTTGCACTAGCCATGAGTTCAAAAAGAGGTTCTACCAACATCAATCCTCGTTTAGGATAAATAAGTATAAAAGTCAAACATCTCTTTCGAAGTACTTTTGGCACCTAAAAGAATCCAATAAAACACCTACAGTGAAATGGAACTTAATAAGAAGAGCTAGAATATGTAGGTCATTAAATGACCCATGTCCTTTATGCATACATGAGAAACTATATATTACTAAGTTTATAAAAAATAAAAATTTACTGAATAAGAGAAATGAAATAGCTATTTTTTGTCGTCATTGCCAAAAGTTTTCTTTAAATAATCTTTAAATAATCTATAAAAAAAAAAAAAAAAAAAAAAAATTACCTGATTATTATACATACTCATATTTGATGGGTATAAATAATTTTAAATAATGTAGATAATTATATTACATTTACTTGGTTTATAATGAAATATAGCCGTTTAAATTTAAAAAGTTAAATTTGAACGTAGAATTTTTAAAAATGTTTTAAAATTGAAATTAAATAAAACAGATTCTAACCTAAATATCTTTTAAAATTGTAATTAAATAAAACGTACTCTAACCATAACACCTCTCTCAAAGCAATTCAAACACTGGAAAGAATCCAAGTGAACACCGAAAGTCATGTGAAATTAATAAGTTAGAATATAATATTGAACATTAAATGTCCTTTATACATACATATATACATTTATAATACTAAGTTTATTGAATTAGTGAAATAATTTAACCACCTTTGCCGTCATTGTCATAAAGTTTACATAAAATAAAATAAAATAAAATAATATTTACTTATACTCGATAAGAATAAATAATTTTAAATACTGTAAGTAATCCTAATACATTTACTTGGTTTTTAACTAGGAGTATAGTATATTAAATATTAAAAATAACTTTTTAGAAAGGTGGATAAAACATATTCTAACCTAAACAGTCCCTCAAAATCTTTAAATATACAAATAGAAATAATACCATAAGAATTTTTGCCGTTAGAAATAAACCCAGATGACATGAATTTAGCGGATGTCAGAATTTGTTAAAAGATACATCCCTACCCATCCCTAAACATAACCCCGCTTTCAAATGTAACTATTAACTGAGACAACGAAAATTAAAAATTGAACCCTCTACCACCCCTTGTCTAGATGAATGGATTTATCGGTAACCTTGGAAACCCTCAAACTATGAATCTTCCCTGTGCCGTTAACAACCGTAAATTTTAAAAAGTAAGTTACTCCAAAATTCGCTTGATGAGGAAATGGAACTAATGTCTTTGGTTTAATAACAAAATTAAATTCAGGGGCTTTAGCTTCCATTTCTGAAACATGGTCATCACTGTGTAGCGGTAAAACCATATTTTAAATCTATTAATTTATAATATTAATGCTCTGTAAATTTAAATTTACATAGAGCACTATTGTGTAAAAATAAAAATATCTATAAGAACACCAGATTTTATATCTTACTGTTCTTTCCTTTTTATTTATATATACATATATATATATATATATATATATGTATGTATGTGTGTGTGTACACATATTTATATATATATATATATATATATATATATATATATGTGTCTATATATATATATATATATATATATATATATATATATATGTATATATTACAACAACGACGATGACTAGAAGGTTTATGTTTCACTTGAACGATCATAGTTTAATGTCAAAACATTTAAAGACACACTCATATCCTCATTCACAGTTTAGATAGATAGATAGATAGATAGATAGGAAAAATACATCAATCCTTCGTGTAGATAATAATAAGCAAAAACTTAAAATTCTAGATTCCCTTTATATATGATAATTGCGGCCAAAATAAATAAAATTAACTACGCGTATAGCAACAAAGTTCGTAAAAGTTTGTAGCAGCAAAGTGCTATGTAAGAAAGTGAATTAAAATGCAATTATTTAAAGAATCACATAAGTTACATTTTGAATTTAAGGTGTTAACGCATAACACATCAATACATATTCAACCCCTGAAGATGGTCTCAGAGAAATTGAAAGTACTCTGGAAATAAAAATTATTTGAAAGAAAATTTAGAAATGTTTCTTGACCAATTTTTTACACCCACCAAGAAATGAATTCGTGGACTTGAAGTGATTAAATCTAAAAAATGGACATAATACGTCTAAATTACTTAACAAAACATTCTTGAATGAAAATATGGTGCTTAAAGAACAAAAAACATACATCAATGTAACGGTGAGAATCAATGTTATTTCCCAAGTACTTTCCATCTTTTACTGAGATCATCCTGTGAAATAAAAGTAATTCTCACTGTTACAGTGCATGTATTACCTTATTTAATTTCTAATAGCTTCATGTCTCGCACATCTCGCCTGTGGAAATCCCTTCCTTATTCCTGTTTCCATGACAAATACAATCTCCAACTATTTAAGTGTAACGTCAATCGACATCGCCAGTTGCCTTGATCTATCCACTTCCCTTCTCCACATGCTTTCACCTTACATTCCTATCTGCTCTCGCTCCAAATCTTCTGTAGCCCCCTTGCCTTGATCGATCCACTATCTTTCTCCACATCCTCTCCTTTACCACTCCTATCTGCTCTTCCCCAAAACCTTCTGTAACCCCTTGCATGCTAGTGGCTTCCAGCCTTGCTTGGGGTGATAAGCTTTAAAAAAAAAAAAAATATATATATAGAAAAATATTCATGAATATGAAAGGAATATGTTAAAAATAAGCAGACGTAATAATTGTAATTTATTCAATCAGACATAACAAAAAGATAGCTATATCTATATCTATATATCTATGTATGTGTATATATATATATATATATATATATATATATATATATATATATATATATGCGTGTGCGTTCGCACGTATGTGTGTGTGTGTGTGTGCGCACACGTGTATGTGCGTGTGCGTATGTTCATTTTTATCAAATGACGCTATAATTCATTCTGCCACTAGTGCATATAAGCTAAATTTTCTTTCAAACAACAGACTATTGCATAAACATTCCGCCTTTCCTCGACTTCTGCCCTGTCTTCTTGAAGATCATGAATGATAGAATGCATAAGTTCCCACATGACATCAAATGAGTTATTCAATATAACAAACATCACTTTCTTCTATCTATCCATCTTTATATATAAATTCTGTGACTTCCGTTATCCCGCTTTTAAGTCATGCCCTCTAAAATAGCCATACATTGTGCAATCGAAATCAAATTTGGGAGTTTAGTGCAAACAGATTATGGGGTACAAAGTAGAATTCCTTTTACTAGGGTGCGTAGCTTAGTACATTAAATTTTCATTACTTTTGTTTTGAAAAATTAAAAGTTTTATTATTTAACATACAAAATACTCCCACTATTGTAAATATATTTTATATATAACAAATACATATTTAATAAAAATGCAATATTGTTTTTTGCATATCATTTCTTAAAGTTTTTAGATTTCATGGGAGGGTTCGCGAAATTGAACGAGATGTAGAATTTGAAAATCCCGACAAAAAATGTTAAATTCTCACTCGTATCAAGACAATTATTTGAATATAATTGCTCGAAAAACTTTTATTCGAATCGTAAGCTGAATGAAAATTAATCGGAAGGCCATTTTTACTAAATGACAATTATTCGAAATACCTATATTTGAAATATTTATGTGGTCTTGCTTTGAGATAGTCAAAGCTGATATACCTAGGACTAATATCGCCCTTTAAGGATGGCATAGGGTGCTTTTGCAAGTGTCATCCCATCATCACACAATCTGGAAATCCTTAGAAGCTCTTAAAAGAGAATGAGACATGCAAGAAAGTCCTATTGCAAAAGTAAGAGCAAGTAGCCAAAATATCAAGAGTGCCAAGAAATACCGCGACGTAAATGGTAAGCGTAAAAAATTACTGGCATCCTTTAACGAGTCCTCTTCAGTAGTTGACTATTTAAGTGCAGTATCGTATAACTTAAGGTTATAAGGATTTTTTTCTTACTAAATTGTTTTATTAACAAGATTTGTATTTCGATAATTATCATTTATTTATTTGCTCTTTTAATTTTTCATTTTTATTACAATAAAGAATTTTTGCATTTCAAATAATTATCATTTAGTATAAAAATTCTTTCGATTAATTTTCATGCAAGAAATTTACAATTCGAGTAAATGTTTTTAGAATAATTACTTTCGAACAATGATTTTCAAAGAGTGTTAACATAATCATATTTATCTGACAAATATAAACAACCAATATCTAACTATCCCCGAAGAAAGTAAATGCTTCCATTGTCAAATATAAACAACCAATATCTAACTATCCCCGAAGAAAGTGAATGCTTCCATTGGCAAATATAAACATCCAATATCTAACTATCTCCGAAGAAAGTGAATGCTTCCATTGTCAAATATAAACAACCAATATCTATCTATCCCCGAAGAAAGTGAATGCTATCATTGTCTAATATAAACAACCAATATCTATCTATCTCCGAAGAAAGTGAATGCTACCATTGTCAAATATAAACAACCAATATCTAACTATCCCCGAAGAAAGTGAATGCTTTCATTGTCAAATATAAACAACCAATATCTATCTATCTCCGAAGAAAGTGAATGCTACCATTGTCAAATATAAACAACCAATATCTATCTATCCCCGAAGAAAGTGAATGCTTCCATTGTCAAATATAAACAACCAATATCTAACTATCCCCGACGAAATAATTATCATTTAGTATAAAAGTTCTTTTGATTAATTTTTATTCAGACAGTTTACAATTGGAATATTTTTTTTTATATTCACATAATATCGTAAAGTAAGTAGATATGAGAGTAATTTAAGGGTTCTTAACACGGAAAGCGAAATCGACGACCAGATTTCAAATTTTGGTGTAGTTTATTGTTTTCACTTTCTTTTTCCCGCCGCTATGGGATATTTAGTAGTGTCGAACAGCAACCACTTTAAGTGAAAGAAATTTCTGGAATTCAAAATCTTCAAGAAGGCAACGGAAAACAATTCCACTATATTTCCTAAGAGTTGTTAGCAATTCAAAGATAAAAATGCAGATGCTGTGGAGAGCCTTGATCGGTTATAACCTGAAAGAATGAATAATGAATATAATAATTCAATAATGAATTTTGCACTTTTAATAATTATCATTTAGTATAATTCTCCTTACAGCCATAACAGATATTGCGCCGCTATCAACAGGCAAGTCATGCCTCTTTGGGGGAAGATTCATGTTATCTCAAGGCCGACAGACGCCATATATATAATGTTCAGACGAAACTGTAAATCGGCTTTCTGATTAACAATTCCAAGACATTATCCATTACACCATCTGACATCCAAGATTACAGCAACTGCTACCCCCAATTGGTAACCCATCTAGGTACTGACTAGGTTTGATGTTGCTTAATGTTGTGTCGGAAACCTACCACCCCTCTTGAAGATGAACTTGTCTGTGAACAAAGACTTTAAATAGTGGCATGTCGAGAGACAGAAGACCGAGACCTTTCCCCTCTACCTCCGATACAACTGACCCCCATCCACCCCCCGCTAAACCTACCCCTATGGTTGTCTCCGACCCGCCACACTCGGACCGGGAGAAAAAAGAAAAGAAGAAGAAAAGACTGTTTAATAAAATAGAGGACATTTGTAGGGTGAATCGAGAGGAAGTCGAGAAGAATATTTCATCTCGGAAAAAATCTCTCCTAGGTCCACTATTTAAGTTGTCTTCAGTCGATGACAAGTCGGTTGAAGACCCCAAAAACTTCCCAAAATCCCCTGGGGTAATTGGCCTAATTAGGGACACTGAGAGGTACCTTAAGGTATGGACCCATCTCTTTGAAGCCAGAGAGGCCTACCCGGAGAAAAGAACTGGGCACAGGAAGCCTGGGACAAACCGTCGGGGTCCTGTCACCTGCAGATTTCCGCCCGGTATGTGATTAAGGTGTTTGCACTAAATCTGTTTTTTCGTTGCAGGCTTAGAAATGGAAATGAATATAGCCAGTCTGAATGTGAAGGGCTTGAGAGATCGGGGTAAGGCTGCCCGCCTGCGTCGGGATCACTTGTCCTTCGGTGTAGATGTTGCCGCGATCGAAGAGACCCACTTTGTTTGCACTTCCGATGCGTGTGTGCTGGAGGATGACTTTGTCGTCTATTCAGCATATGGGAACCGGTTGGCCAGAGGAGTTTCTTTGTTAGTCAAACGTACTCTTGATGCGAAGGTGGACCTTGTGCATACCGATGCCGAGGGCAGGTTAATCGTGGCCGATATTGCCGTGAAAAGTGGTTCGTTTCGGGTCGTTGCGGTTTATGCGCCCAACGACCGGGAGGAGCTGTGTTCTTTTTTTCGGCGGTTAGGGACGTTCCTAGTCGATTCATCGCGCCTAGTTCTAATGGGGGACTGGAATGCCATCCTGAACCCCAAGTTAGACAGGGGGCGGGGCGCTAGCGGGAGAAGGGGCGATCGTAGCCTGGTCGATCTGATTAGCGATTATGGTCTCGTCGATAGATACCGGGTCGATCATCCCAGCGGGAAAATGTGGACGTGGGCTCATAGCTGGCCGTCTGACAAGGTAGTTAGCTACCTTGACAGAATGTTAGTTCGTAGAGCCGACATAGACCTGTTAGATTGTCCCACGTTCCACTGGGTAGGCTACACGGACCACAAACTCGTTTGTGCCCGTGTGGCGTTAGAACATAGGCCTAGAATGGCTGGTTACTGGAAGTTCAATCTGTCTTTACTGGACAGGCGGGGCTTCCAGGAACAGCTAATTAAATTAGTGCAGCGGGAGCTAGTGGGGGCGGTTATCGGGAATAGATGGTGGGAGAAACTTAAGGATAGAATTAGGTCTTTCACCACTGATTTCAGCAAACGGCTCGCTCTAGATAAAGCTGATAAGGTGAAGACACTTACGGCTAATTTTTCCCGGGCGGAGGCTGGGGGGATCCACTAGAGATAGCCCTAGCTAGGGAGGCCCTGCAGCGTTCGAATAGCGAGCGCTACATGGATCAGGGTTGTCCGCTGTCGCCTCTCCTTTATGCTATGGCGTTGGAGCCTCTCCTGCGCCGGCTGAAGGACGAGGCGTGCAGTCTGGCCCTACGCGGGATCGCCGTTCCTGGAGGGTCTCGAGCCAGGGTTTCCGCGTACGCCGATGACGTATCTGCTTTCGTGTCGTCCCTTAACGACATTGAGGCGGTACAGAAAGCGCTTGATCGGTACGAGAAGGTGACAGGGGCCAAGATAAACCGCGACAAGTCGTCCGGCTTGCGGTTAGGTGCCTGGAAGGGGCACGATCTTCCAGGCCGCTTCGGTTGGACGGACGGTCCTGTCCGCATTCTTGGAGTGTGGTTTGGACCCGACCTCCAGCTGAAGAAAAATTGGTCTGAAGTACTAGCAAAGGTCGTTTCAGCCGGTAAGACTTGGAATCGACGGAGGTTGTCCGTAAAGGGCAGGGCGGAGGTGTGAGTTACATACATTTTCCCCTTGATTCTTTATCGATTGTCAGTACTTCCTCTATGTAAGGCCCAAAAGAAGACGCTCGAGCAAGCGCTATCCTCCATTTTATGGAGGGGACGCGCGAACAGGGTCGACAGACGAGTCAGCACCAAACGTCCGTGTCATGGGGGGCTGGGAATGCCACACTTGAAGAGTCACATCCGTGCCTCTCGGTTGGCTTTCCTACGCCGCGCATTGACTAGAGGAGATCCGATTCTGAAGGGGATTGTTAGGGACGCCTTCCCTAGCCTTACCATCAGTCCCCCCATCTCGAAGGCTGAGCGCCGTTGTAAGTCTCGAGATGAATCGATTTTCCTCAGCGAGTGTCGGTCAGCCTTGAGGGCTATTCCGCGGTCCAGTGACCATTCACGGCCGAGGAAGGTCTTCTATCGGGGATTAGGGAGGGTCGAGCGAAGGATCCTCTACGTGATACGCTCTGCTGTTCGGAGGAGGAGTATCGCTCCTACTGGTCTTGGGCGCCAGCGGCGGATTATCTCAGTAACCCTGAGTTTTCGCTTACCTGGCGATTGGCTCGGAATCGGCTGCCTCTCAACGACAAGGCTTTCATATGGGGCTTGTTGGATTTGCCAGACTGTGAACGGTGTGGCCTTGGATTAGAGGAAACGGCTTCGCGTGCCTTCTACCATTGCCCCCGGGTCCGCCCCTTATGGGACCATGTCGGCGAGCTGACGGCTCGTCTCGCTCCCGAAGAACTCGTGTCCATTGATCGCGCATACGCGTGTGACAATGTGTCGCCCCCGTATTCCGGGGTGAAACGAATGGTGTTTCTGACGCTGCTAGCCACAGCTCGAATGGTGATATGGACGACGCGAATGGAGGAAGTCTTGCGAGGCAATAGTCTTTTGCATCAGGATCTGATCCGATTCTTTGAGCATCAGCTCAGGATGAAGATTAGAACTGATAGAAAACGATTGCATTCGACAGTCTTCAGCGAAAGGTGGGTAAAAGAGGCGAGCTTGGTTCGTTTGAACGGGGTTAGCCTTGATTTTCTTTTCTAGGTCAACCAAAGTCACATCGGGGTGGTTTCCTGTGGAACCCTCCCCTTGGTTAGGTTAGACAAGCTTAAGTGTACCTAGTTAATATGAGTAAGTGTTGTTCCCGGCCTGTTTCCCGGCCATCATTTTAGTTATGATCCAAGTCGAGATTCCCAACCTCCCTAATTTGTTTTGGCCTCCTTTTCATCTCAACTGGATCAGTCTTTTACTTCCCCATGTCCAAGTTATTTTATCTCTTTCCCACTCCCTTAGCGAGAGTGCTTCTTGATTTTGTCCTCTGGGCAGAATACAGCGGCCTCTCTATTTTGAGGGTTGGACGGGCCCTACTAACATAAATTATGTTTATTTTAAAAAATTGTTGAATTTTTAGTTTGTTATGGGGTTCATCTCCCTCCCCTTTCATCTGTTCATGATTAGATTTTTATGTATTTTTATTATCATCAACTTTTTATGGTGTGGGGCGCGTTTTTGTAGGTCCCCCCTGGTGAGGATGTGGTATTATGGTGTATGGAGGATTGAATGGTGACGGACGAATTCTTGTGGTGAATGTGTCAATTGTAATGTATGAATGGGTCGCGAATCTGATTAGCTAGGTATAGGATAGTTAATTAAGACCAGCCTTTACCCCTCCCCCTTTTTCGGCCTTGTGCCACAATTTGTCTTTTTGTACAAATAAATCTTGAGACGTTCCTGGCTGCGGCTAGGGAGTCGTGCTGTCGAACTCTCCGCCTCGGCGGAGAGGAACTCGGACGGGGCTTTGTCGCAGGGCAAAGTTTCGTCAGGGGAGGTTGACAGTCCCTAGAACCCGTGTATACGGGTTCTAATGGGCATATTTTTGGCCGAGCCTACGGGCTCGGGGAACCCACACTATACCGGCCTTGTGCCACATTCGACACATGTGGGAGTGTTGATAAATATCGAGACGTTCCTGGCTGAGCTAGTTATAGACTACTCAGGCGATTTCTGTACCTTTTTACCAACCTATTAAAACCCTTTTTATTGTTATGTGTTATTTGTCGTTTGTCTCTACAAACCCCAAACCAACATCATAACACTTAACTTTGGTGATCGTACCGTTGTTTCAAGTTGATGTTGCCGTAAGCCGCTTCAGTGTGTTCGTCTATCTCTCTACTTCTCCTCCTCCTCTCTATTCCACCTCTATCTCTCTCATACTCTCTCTCTCTCTCTCTTTCTCCTTGTACGTATTATCTATTGGTGTATATCTGTCCCTTTCCTTATGTGTACGCATGCGTGTGTATTCGTGTAATTATCTACTTCCTTTTGTGCGTTCGGTAGACAAGGAACCAATGTGACCGACTGAGATATTTCGTCAATAAAAATGGTTGTACTTTTTTTTATCGCAACTTTAGAAAAGAAAATTCACGGGAAATGAAGAAGCGTTTATCTTCGCGTTGACTTCGTCCAGAAGACGATACCTTGTACATGCCACCAGGGCAATATGAGAGACACCATTGAAACGAATAAATGACAAAGGTTGGTAAGAAAGGCAAGAATTAATATGGCCGGACAGGAAATGACGTCACTGTCTACCTGTTCGTAGTACGACAGCGATCAAGAAGAATAGACAGACGAAGCAAAAGATTACAAAGAGGATTAAGGGGTTATGAGAAGAACGAAGAGAAGATTATCTTGGATTAAAAGAAAAGAAAATGTAAGAATCGGTTAGTAAAGGGGAAGAAGAAGGAATAAAAAAAAATAGAAATTGAAACCAAAATAGAGAAAAAAAGAGAAAAAGACTTCTTTCTTCAGGTTCTTCTTCTTCCATGTAACGTGTCCTTTCAAGATGTTGGCGATCATGACTCTCCACAATTTCCTCTTCTTTTTAGCTCTTTATAAATTTTGACTTTTTGTTATCTCTGCTAAACATTGTTCCGTCATCTATTTTCATCAGCTCATTCATCTTCTATGTGCTCTGTACCTTCAGGACGTTGGCGATCATGGCTCTCCACAATTTCCAATCCTTTGTAGCTCTTAACAAATTAGGACTTATTCTTATCACTTCTAGAACTTATTCCGCCATCCATTTACAAAATCCCATTTGTCTTCTTCTGCGTGCCGTGTCTCTTCAAGATGCTGGTGATTATGGTCCTCCATAATGTTCTGTTCTTTGTAGCTTTTAATAATTTTTGTCTTATTATTATCATTCTTAAACCCTGTTGCACTATCTATTTACTCAAGCTGCTTTGGTAGTTTATGCGGTTTTTTTCCTTTGTCCCTCTTGCCTTCAATCTGTCCCGTGAGTATCAAATTTACCAAACCCTATTTCCTCATTATGTGTCCTCGATATTTGAACTGTCTCTTTCTGATGTTAAGCATAAGGGTTTTTAATAACACAAAACAGATAAGTGAGTAAGACGCAATAAAAAAAAGAAAAAGTCAAAGATGATAGAGAAGAAAAAAAAGAACATGAAGAAAAAAGGAAAACAACAGAGAGAAAAACGAGACAAGAAGAAGAAGAAGAAGAAGAAGAAGAAGAAGAAGAAGAAGAAGAAGAAGAAGAAGTAGAAGGAAAAGAAGAAGGAGGAGGAGGACGACGACGAGGAGGAAAAGAAGAAGAAAAAGAAAAAGAAGGAAAAGAAGAAGAAGCAGGAGCAGAAGGAGGAGGAGGAGGAGGAGGATGAGGAGAAAAAAGATCATTTGAATCAATTACATTATTCCGTCTGTTATCCTTACATTCATTGACATATTCACAGCGTTACTGCGTTGTACGCTCCGGCCTTCTTCAGGCGATTAAAATTTCGAACCGAACCTTTTATTTCGTCCACCAGGGTAGATTTCTCTAGTTTCACGTGCCATGGTATTGAACTCACAACTTTTTTAGTCTAATCACTGGATCTAACCAACGTCGTTAACCACTGGGCCACAGCAGTGGTGAAACAAAACTTGGTAGAGGCATGTCATGTGTAACTAGAAGACTCTACCCCATTGGACAAAATAAAGGGTTGGTTCTAAATTCCAATCACCTGAAGAAGGCAGGAGCGTACAACGGCCGAAACGTTGTGAATATGGCTATGAAGATGATGGATTACAGTCCAAATAATGTAAATAATACAAGTAATCATAATACCTCATCTCAGAGATATAGAGGCCAAAACGTTGTGAATGTGGCAGTGATGATGAGGATAACAGTCCGAATAATTTAAATAATGCAAGTAATCATAATACCTCATCTCAGAGATATAGAGGCCAAAACGTTGTGAATGTGGCAGTGATGATGAGGATAACAGTGCGAATAATTTAAATAATGCAAGTAATCATAATACCTCATCTCAGAGATATAGAGGCCAAAACGTTGTGAATGTGGCAGTAATGATGAGGATAACAGTGCGAATAATTTAAATAATGCAAGTAATCATAATACCTCATCTCAGAGATATAGAGGCCAAAACGTTGTGAATGTGGCAATGAAGACGAGGATAACAGTCCGAATAATTTAAATAATGTAAGTAATCATAATACCTCATCTCAGAGATATAGACAGATATAATCAGTCAACAACGAGGAGAAAAAGAAGGAAGAGCGTAAGCTGTCGAAAGGGTTGACGACGACAAAATAGAAATGAAAAAGAAGATAAAGAAAGAGATAATGCCAGAAGCAATAACATTTTTATGTCGGGGGCAACGAATAAAGCGAAGAAAAAGACAGTCTAGAAAGAACAGTGGATGTGGGGTGGTGTCAATGAGGAGAATTACTAGGAGCGAAGCTAAAGAAAAAAAGGGGGTGATGACAACGATGGAACGAAACAGAAAATATAGGCGAATAAAAGATTTATGGAGACAGATCAATGGCAAGCGAAGAAGAGATGAGTCAAAGAGAAGGTTAAAAACAGACAGGTAAAGACAATGGAACGGAGGTCAGATTTGTTGACGACGTCTGTACCAGGAAAAAAAAACATGGAAGCCTGCAGACAATTAGAACAGGAAAAATACTTTAATATCAAACCTTAGAAAAAAAAAAGAATTCGGCTTTTAAGATTGCCGCTCCTGCCTCCATCAAACCAGCAGACGAAACATTGTTTTCGGCAACGTCTTCTGATTTCTTTTTCATAACCAATATATACGTAGCATTTCATTTGACCGTATGTCCAACTGCTGTCGGCGCATCAAGAAATGACGTGATTGCCTACCTGTTCGTAGATTGGCAATCGACCTAGTTCACAAACTTTCGGTTCTTATGTCTCTCTTTATTTTTGAAGTCCGGTCAAGACATCGGCGAGCATAGCTTTCGAGATATTTCTTTCGTAGCGCGTCCCAAGAGTCAGATCAACGAAGGTCGGCTGAAAAGTTCATAGGCTGACCGGGGTGGGTGTGGTTATGATCAATAAGAACAAAGCCACACTCACGCACAGCAGCGATTTAAACCAAGGACATATGTGCTGGAGTATTGTCCTGATGAAACATAACCCATTTAAATCAGTTTTCCTTGGCGTTTGGACTTGATAGACTTTCATAAGTGCCTCAGTAAGTTGTCATAGTAATCTCTACTGATGCTGTGGCCTTTTTGGAGATAAAAACGATGTGTTTTGTATACCCCAAAACTGAGGCCATCAACTTTACTTGCAGATGAGACGACATTGACCTTTTTTGGATCAGGTCACGACTAGTGTTTACACCGTATTCATTTTCTTTTTTATTTCTGACTTAAAATGATGAACGCAGCACTCATTCTGGGTTAAGGAAAGTTCAAGGAAACCGGCTGGCTAGGCTTAGAGCAAATCAGATTTTCCCGCTATTTGATCATCCTGGTGCGCTTTTGAGCAGGTATCAGAAGATGTGTCAACCACTGAGGAGCAGAAACCTTCGTCCTGCCAAGTTAACTTTACATATTATTCTCAACTCTCTCACAAGATATACTAATAGCATTGGGCATTTGATTTACAGGCAATCGCCCGTCATCCTTCACTTTGTAGCAAACACGATCAATGTTTTATTCGCTGGCGGCAGTTGCAGGACGTTTAGATATTGAGTCATCTTCAAAACTCTCCAAGATTCCGCTTCCCATTTTTGCACTGGTGATAAAGCCGGAACGTCACACTCTAATGTAATAAACATATCAGAATGGATGTCCTTGGGGGCTAAACCTTTTCTTGCAGGATTTGATAAGACGACATTGACAAAATAATGCCGCTTTCAAGACAATTCGCCACTAATTACTTTTGAAGTCTTCCTCAAACAGTCAGATATTTACTTGGAAGAAAACAATGCGGTTATTAACAGGAAGAGTTGAAATTAATAAATGCAAGATTTCACAGTTCTAGCATCACCCATTCATAGTCAGCCTATGAACGCTATCGACACACTCTCGAATGAAAATCATTGCTAACGGCCTGTTTTCGGAACCAGCCAGATGAATGCAGGTGCTATTTAAGGCTCTCTTCTCAGTTCCACCCACGACGTTGCTTAACATCTGTGACTGTACGAGGGCCGGTGTTTCAACTTGATACGCCTAAGTAAATGAGAATGCGACAAACTAGGTTGGAACTTGAACCTTGCGTGCTGATTACGCGTCTTAGGTATGACGATAAACTACATCAGTATGGTCTCTGATAAAGAGTTTTTGAGGAGCGTGGAACCACCTCTTAATTGCTAGTGTTCCCCGGTCCACCTTGACACAGGTTGGTAGCACCTGTTATGGTCCTAGCTATGGGCAAATATTTAACCCCCAAACTACGGTTAAAACACTATGAAAGTATAAAAATAGGCTTTAATACCAGCAATACATTTTTGCAAAAGGTTATTACCAGAAATGAATTTTTGAAGATAAAATTATTACCAGCAATACATTGTGGAAAAAATATTACCAACAATACATTTTTTGAAAAAATATTACCAGCAATATATTTTCGGAAAAAAATATTACCAGCAATACATTTTTGAAAAAAAAAATACCAGCAATACATTTTTGCAAAAAAAATATTACCAGCAATAAAAATCTTGTCGGCATTAAATAAACCACGGAGGTTGATAAGCCGTAAAACAAAATGATCCAAACCAAATAAACCTGCTGATAACATATTTCTCCTTGTTAATCAATCAATACACTTTAGAATATGGTAATAGTATTTGTGCACCACCTTTGAAGATTGGATGCGTTCTTTGGAAACAGAAATGTATTTTTCGAGAATAAAATCATGAATAGGGGTTTATATATATGCATATACAAATGTGCGATGTGTGCACTTTTTTTCGGTGTCGAAAATAGAATCGGTATTCCCAACGGTTACCCATACAGTTAATGAGCAGACTAGAAGTTATTTAACCGGTATTTCAACGTTATATGGGCGAAAGAAGAAGAAAAAGAAAGAGAAGCAGAAGAAGAAGAAAAAGAAGCAGAAGAAGAAAAAGAAGCAGAAGAAGAAGAAGATGAAGCAGAAGAAGAAGAAAAAAAAGAAGCAGAAGAAAGATGGGCAATAGGTAAACATCGAAAAAGAAGAGGAGGAAAATGCATAGAATATAAATGGGAAAGTAAAGAAAAACATAACGGCAGAGGGAAAGAAAACTAATAGATAAAGGTAGACGAAAACCGAATAATTTAAAATTATTTATTTATATATATATATATATATATATATATATATATATATATATATATATATATATATATATATATATATAATGATAATAATATATTATAAATAAAATTATCATTATAAAATACAAGGAACTAAACGAGACGAGATAGTTCAATGCAACGCGAACGTCATACCAACTGTACCACGGGCCACGGTGACGAAGAAGGCATAAACTAGACTCGATATAGCGCCGCTACTCACTCAGTTCCGTTCACCGATACCCATCCAAGTATACAGAGTTATCCAGAGTTCCCGAATACTATATCGAGTCTATCGGTAGAGGATGCGCACTGCTGATGAGTCCCAGATAGGACGAAACGGCCGTCCAGAGATTTCTGCATTCTGTTGAGGATTCTAAGCTCAACGAATTACTATAAAATTAGCCTAAATCCCCAAATCAATTACTTATATATATATATATATATATATATATATATATATATATATATATATACGCAAATCATTCATACGAAAAGCAGATAATGAAGTTAATGATACGGCAAGAATCACTCTCGCAAACAATTTTTAATAATAAAATACATTAACTTCGAATCCGCTAATGAATGGTATGATCCTTGTTTATAAATTCCGGTTTTATCAGGTCTTTTAAAAAATAAAATAAAATAAAATAAAAAACAGACGACCTGAATTTAGCGGATGTCAGAATTTGTTGAAAGATACATCCCTACCCGGATCTCTAAACATAACCCCGCTTTCAAATGTAACTATTAACTGATACAACGAAAATTAAAATTTGAACCCCCTACCACCCCTTGTCTAGATGAATGTATTTATCGGTATCCTTGGAAACCCTCAATTATGAATCTTTGCCGTACCTTTAACAACCGCAAATTTTTAAAAAATAAGTCACTCCAAAATTCGCTTGACGAGGAAATGGAACTAATGTCTTTGGTTTAATAACAAAATTAAATTCAGGGGCTTTAGCTTCCATTTCTGAAACATGGTATCACTGTGTAGCGAAAGAACCATATTTTAAATCAATTAATTTATAATATATATATATATATATGTGTGTGTGTGTGTGTGTGTGTGTGTGTGTGTGTGTGTGTGTTTTACAAAGAAGAGAGAATGCACAAATGTTTTTGGTTATAATGTGGATGTTTTTAAATATATATTATCCTTTATTTTCCATATTTTTTATATTTATGTTTCCGGTTTGGTGAGTCTCATAAGAAACGAAGCGTCGATATTTCCACATATTATTAAAAGGGATTAATTTTCCTCATCCTTTTTTTAAGTTTAACCCTTGACTTTTTGTGTAGTCGTATCCCAATGCAAATGTTTCTTCTTGAACTGGTGACAAAAGTGTTCTTCTGCATAAGGGGTAATAAAACAATTAGGATTGGTCACAGAAAGGGCGAAAGAACGATGACTTCGTTCTTATCTTTTTATGACCCGTGTATCTTCTTAGATCAATTTCCATTTTTGTGTATTGAATGTGCGTGTGTATTTTTGATGGTACGCGTATGCATATTCCTTCTCCATACATACATACTGCCTACTTATAAGAAATCAGTATATATACATACTCCAAGACTCTTCAAGACGTAGGCGATCATGGCTCTCTATAATGTCTTGTCCTTTCTAGAGCTTAATAAAATTTGCCATTTTGTTATCTAATCCGTGTTCTGCCAACCACTTATTCTAGTTAGGTTTGATGGATAATGGCTCGGAATTGTTAATAAAAATAAACAAGTTCCAATTCCAGTCGGGTTCATTATATTCACTTATACGCAAATATCTCTGGGAAAGGTATATATTTACTTCTTTTCCGCCATCTATGGGTTAATTAGTAAAACTTGTATCACTAAATCATTATTATCTCCTCCCGTCCGCTAAAAATCTAAAAATATCTTCTGGCTTTAAATAACCTGAAAAATATTGATAATCTGTATAAAACTCATGAATCAATCGTTTGCTGGTGTTACTGAAAATGAGATATAACCCACTCCGAATTTCCAGTCTCGTTTAGTTCCTTGTATTTTTTCTTTAATGATGTCAGTACCCACCACTTTCCAATTCCGGTCCCTCAGGATCCTGTCTTATGAGAATTTGGGTGCGGCCTTGTCCCTCATCAGAGAGTATTCAGTCAATTGAACAAGGAATGCAATTTATGCTCAGAATTGTAACAGAGAGAACAATATATATGCAAAAGGCAGTATACGTTTCATAAATTGCGTGACAAAGAACTACTTGAACTACCAAGTAAGCTTTATAAATTAAGAAAGAGTTTAACATAATACGGAAAATATACTGAGTGAAAACCGCTTGCATTCGAACAGAAAAGTTATCAAAAAATCTATCAGCAAGAGAAGAATATTTAACAATTTTTTGTATCTCTGCGTCCCGGGCGACGGACCCCGGCTCAACCGCGGACCTGATCAAATTACCGGCCGAAAATGTATCCGCACAGGTCGCATCCCAAATCAACGACTTCCTCATTTTAAAAGGGAAAATGGTAATGCCATCCGGAAGCTTTCCATCATCACGGTCGATGCCTACGGGTTCGATTTGGGAAGGGAACCCAGCTGCAACCAAACCTCTTCTGATGATGTCATTTATTGCTGCATGCCGTGGAAAGCGGCCAGCACTACGACAGGAGAGAGGATGCAAACCAAACTGATCGATGAAAGTGCAACATTTACGCCCAGAATTGTAACAGAAAGAACAATATATATGCAAAAGGCTGAATACATAAGTTTTATGGATTATGCAAAACGTTTCTTAAATGGCGTGACAAAGAACTACTTGAACTACCAGGTAAGCTTCATAAATTAAGAAAGTGTTTAACATAATACAGAAAATATACTGAGTGCAAACCGCTTGCATTCCAATAGAAAAGTTATTCAGTCAATGAAAAATAGAAAGGTGCGTAAGACAAGGATGTGTCTTCTCGCCGGATTTATTAATTCAGCCTTTACATTGAGACAATCCTGAGAGAATTAGAAGTCTTGACATGACTCATAATTAGCGGCGACAATCTTAGCCATATTAGATATGCAGATAAAGTTGAGTTAGCAGAGAGTGAAAGGAATCTACACTAACTCCTACAAATGGTGAAGAAAAGAGAGAAGAACAGACGAAACATCTTTTGAAAGAAGTGTTCCGGTAGTATGTACACTACGAATTGAAAACACCAAGAGCAATCTCAATCCAAAAATTGAAATATCTAGTGTTTTAACAGAAAACGGTAAATGTGACACCGAAATCCGAAGCTATGCAAAATATTAAAAACCATAAACATTCCGTTAGAAAGAAAAGAAAACCGAATAAAAGACGAGGAAATGACACTCATCAGTAGTTTCACTCTCATTCTCTCGCTTTTGATAAAAGAGATGACAATCTAATTTTAGATATAGTTTCGTATCATTCAACCTTACTTTTGCCTTGGTTGGTTGACTTATAAGTCACATACGTGAAATTTATTAAATTCTCAATACCCTAATGGAAGATATAATAAACTAATTCACAAGATTTTATATACTATTCAACATTGGTTCTACTTGACTACTAATTCACAGAGGTGAAATACTTAATTACTTTGAGAAAATTTTGCAAGAAATAAATTTCCTCCTATTGTTGTTAATTAGTAAATATTTTACAGCTAATGAAACTTCATTAATTTGCTGTCTATAACTTATTTGGCATTTATCATTTGGGAACGAAAACTATTTTGCGATACGATGTCTAAAAATACATTTTACATTCGATTAGTATCGTGGATGCTAACCTCCAGGAAAGTGACTCGTTGTCCGGATTAACGTTTTGCACTGACTTTAAGTGAAAATATTATATTGTTACAAGACTAGGTCTGCGGCTAAGATAAAGACTCACAAGACAAAGATGTGTCTTCTCGCCGGACGTATACAACCTCTAGAGTGAAATGATTCTAAGAAAATTAGAAGTACTACCAGGATTCATTATTGGTGGTCACAATGTTAACAATATAAGAATAAATGGCCATTTTTCTAGATATTTTGCATTAATGTAGCTGTTCGTCTGAGAGAAGCCTTTTTACCTTCTATCGCAATGGCTGATGGTAACCGCCAAGAAAGCGATTCGTTGCGCTCTGATTAAACTTTTTGTGCGGACATGAAGTGGAAAGATTATATTGAATCCCTTGCTAGGTCCGTGGCTAGGAAAGTCGGTTCCCTGTGTCACTCTAGACAATTTTTCTTGCCAGAATTTATCTTACACATTTATAAGTCTACCATTCGATCTTGATTTAAATATTGCTGTCGCATCTGGTCTGGTGCTTCTGCTATATATTTAGAGATACTTGAAAATAATCCTGAAAAGAATCTGCTCGTCGCATGTCTTCTGAGCATACAATAAATGCCAAAATGTTCGCTCATCGTTGTTTGAAGTATAGATCGCAAGTGTTCTGTGTGGGTACTGAGCTAAGACAAATATGTCTGAGTAGGTGCCTGACCCACACTTTGTACAATAGGTTTTTCTAGCATCAACTAACAAACATGTAAATTTACAACCTATCGATACCGAAAACGATCTTGACGAAGTTAACGTCCCACTACAAGAACATTCAAATACACAAGAATGTCTGCGCCCTTTTTCTACCATCCATCAATAAGAGTAATACTAAGCTCATTACGCCTTTTTAGACAAACGTTTACCGCTGCCACGACGAGGAAAGATTATATTGAATCAATTGCTAGGTCAGCTGCTGGGAAAGTTGGTTCCCTGTGTCGTGCTATTTAATCTATCTCGCCAGAATCTATCTGTAATATTTATAAGACTGCCATTCGTCCTTGCTTTAAACATTGCTGCCACATCTGGTCTAGTGCTTCTGTTATATATTTAGAGATTCTTGATAAAATCCAAAGAAGAATCTATCTTGCATATTTATAAGTCTACCATTCATCCATGCATTGAATATTGCTGCCACATCTGGTCTGGTGCTTCTGCTATATATTTAGAGATCCTTGATAAAATCAAAAGAAGAATCTGCGATATCATTGGTCCTAACCTTGCATCTCTCCTTCTGTGACTTTCACACCGCTGTTATATGTCTTGAATCTGCTTTTGTTTTATTAATACTTTCATGGTAATTGTTTAACTGCACTTGCCTTCATGGTAGTTAGACTTTATAAATTTAAGCTCAGTACTAGATTGACGGCAAATACTCATCGTCTTACACATGAAATGGCTGCGTGTAACAGTAAGTTCTATGCCAACCATTTCTTCTATCGGGCCTCTCGATTGTGGAACTGTCTTCCTGCTTCCTGATTCCAAATCATTTTTGAAATTGTTATGTTCTATCTTCTTAATTCTTATTCTTTTATTGTTCTCTTTCCTTTATAGTAATTTTCCTCATACTCTCTAACACTCAGTAACCTCTTACGTCTTAGTGACTTTATTACCTTGCTCAGGCTGAAATGATTAAGAAATGAAACGAGAAATTACTGCAGTCGTA